>JAMAHW010000240.1:0-12791 GCA_023627715.1 Periconia sp. R9002 | reverse complement strand
GGGGGAAGGTGGTAGGTAGTAGTGGTTGATTAGTCAGTCCCCTGGGGGATATGCGGGTGAGTTGAGGAGGAGTGTAGTGTTAGTGTTAATGAGGTACGTGGTAGGCAATGGTTGGTTGATTGACTAGTCTGGCTGTACCGAATGTATAAGTAGTCATGTTGTGTGGTATGTGCCGTGAATTGTGTATTGTTCTTCTCTTCTGGCACAGATAACATACCGACTACGTGTTGGAAAGGGTGGTTGGTATCGGTGGATGATGGAATACCAATCTGTTTGTTGCAGACAACACTACACGTACTACAACGTCACGCCTCGTTTCGTGTGTCTGTTTCCGTATGTAACTATGCAATAGTGCAAGGACGTTGCAAAGAGCAAGAAAAAGGATCGGGTTAGACCATTCATTACCGTCCATCTATCCCGTGTATACGCATAATGGCATGTACAAACACATCTAGGTATCCAACTTGCGTGCTTGTCATCGAGTGACGAGTATCAAGCCACCCATCTGCACCTCACCAGATACGGACAGCACAAAGAAAAGGGAAGAGGCGCAGCGAATCCCTCATTCCTTCCATCCTTCAATGACAGAAAAGAGAGCCAACGAGAAAAAAAGGTCTCCATGACAACCAATAAGGAAACTGCCGGTTTCCCTCGCCGCACCGCACCGTGTCGCCATCCGAGTCGCCGGATCCCGGTAGCAACAGAGCAGACGGTACCAAAAGAAGACCCGAGACTCGCCTTCCAATCGATTTCTCTCTCTCTTGCCCATCACCGGCCCGACTGCGCCCCCCTCCCCTCGGAAGACGCCCGTAAGACGGGAGGCCCTATTCGCTATTTTTTCTTTCTTTCACTTAGCTACTGTATCATTATCGAAATGACTCGCTTCCACGATCCTGGAAAGAAGCCGTTTGCTTACGCACGAACAGGGATCGTCCTGCGCAAGAAGAGAAGGAGAATACGATACCTAAGTGCACAGTGCGTGTCCAATCCTACAGGTGTTAGCAGGCATCTGGAGACGAATCATTCATTTATCCGGGTATATAATAGAGTAAAAAAAAAAACCGACGAAGCTGACTGACACGCGGAGGAGAGAAAAAGAAAAGGGAAGCATCGCCGAATCGTCAAAGCTCGCTCGTTTGACCAAGCGAAGACGCACAGATTGTTCATCATTGATATGCCACTGCCGCACATGTGTGCTTACCGAGAGAGGAGAAAGGGCCTTCGTCGTGGATTGACATGCTTACCTTGTCCTTACCTGAGCCTGGTGGGAAGCCGGAAGGATGCTGTCACGGTCAAGACCGGCAGGACCCAAAACCTGCCGAGCTTGAAGAATCATGACGGTGACTGACTCCAACGGCCGTCATCATGGACGTTGACCAAGGAAGAAACAAAATGCTAAGCTGCGCTAGGCATGTCGCCGTTGGTCGATCATACATGACCCGTGTAAACTTTGCACCATTCACTCTGAAACACCTGTCAAATGGATTCCCATGTAATAGTGTTGTGGTGCTGGTCATAACACGATATGGGCACCACGGGGCTGCCCGAGGCGACGGGAAGTGCACATGTGGTTGCACGGCTAGGAAGGAATGATAAGATTGTTGGAAAGGCGACTCGTGGGATCGGGGGCGATCATGTATGATTGCGGAGCATGACTCCGCAGCCAACGGGCGCTGATTGTGGAAGGTGAAGGCCACACGGGATGCTGATGCTGACGCCGGTGCTTTTGCTGATTAAGGGCCGGACGGGACGGCATGGTGGTATTGTATGGAACTGCCACGGCTTCACGTGTGGGGGCTGAAGAGTGTCGGGATTCCAATTATGCTCGAGTGTGAGCATAAGACGGCTCCAGACAAAGGCTGTAGCAACTCTGGCATGCCAAGGCATGAATGGGCCAGCGTGGGCAGCGCATGCAATAGCATCCATCCATCCGTAAGCTGCCAGGTGGAGTGAGTAAATTCGCGAGATAGAGAGCCGAGGCAGCGGTGACATGGCATGGAGATCAGGGTCGTGGAATCACAGACCGCAGAGCCGCATGGATGGAAAAACGTTTCCCGCAAATGAAGTGGGCCATGGAAGTAGGCTACGTAAGCACAGAAGGACGACGGTCGAATAGGAGGATACGAGGAGAAGGAAGGAAGAAAAGGGAGGCTTGCGCAGCCATGCATAAAGCACCCACAATTTAAGCTTCTTCTAGAAGCAGACCGGATGCACAGCCAAAATCACGTGCTCTGGCACATCCCACGCCCACGCCCGCGTCCACGATACGAGCCTGACGTTCCCAAAAGCAGATGCCGTGCGAGATGGCTTGCCATGACGCGCATGGGGGAGCAGATTACAACACTGGAAAGTTCGAAGCAATCATGAAGATGTGGGTGCTTCAGATCTTGGTTCGAGAGCGGTTTCACCGTCCCAACACCATCTGGCCTTCCATTGTCACGCTAGAGGCAAAGATGGGCGGAACTTTTGCCGTCGGTTGGTCTTGTCTGCTTAAACGTGTTTGGAAAAGGGCCACAATTAAAGCAAGCGGAGCGGAGCTAGCGTGCCGCTCCTGGTCGACCCGGGCAATCAAAATTAAACGGTGGCTGGCATGCTTGCTACGCGGGAAATAAGGCTGAGGAAGCCAGCCAAAAGACGCTACTGGAAAGGGGCATGTCAGTGCTTTCCCGAAGGAAGGCATATGGAGAGACAGAAAAAAAACCGGGAATAGTAAAAAAAAAGCTCGCAACGAGACCGGGATGTGTGATATAGAAAAAGTATATGGGGAAAAATGGAAAAGGCTGACTGCGAGCAAAGCACAATTTAGGCCAATATAAAGGGCTAAACGATAACAGAGAATACGGAGATGATGGTGAGAATAGTGGTGTGTGTGGATTGGTCTATATTTTTGTGCCGTTCGGCATTCGAGCCATGGACCCGAAGCTGGTTGGTCAGTAGACGGATGGATGCCCAGGGCTGTGAGCCATTGCTGTCTATGTACAATGGTGACAGCCGGAACTGGGCTTTGGACAATATATGCTCATACGGTACGGCGATCCGCCATCACACGCACGATGCTTCCTGGTCCAGCGATCTCTACGAGCTACGGAACTGTTAACCAATAAAGCAAAAACAAAGTCTGTGGCAATGGGCGAGGGGGGGTTGTTGGCGGTAGGTGTTGGTGGACACAAGTTAGGAAGGAGCACGGGAGAAACGGTTGCAGAACATACCTTTTCGTGCCAACTCAGAAGAACACTCATAGCTTGGCCTCCTCCCTCACCACCTCCTCGGGAATGGATTTGCGAGAAACCGGTGGCCTGCGGGGTGATGTTCCGCGTTGTGCTTGCTGCGCTCACGTTGCTCTGTGCCATTCCCTTGTAGCTAGTAAATCCATCATGCGTCAGTCATATCTTTCTTCCCAGAGACTACTAAATTGAGGCGTTTTCGTCTGGGTCCGAAAAAGGCACGAAGGAGGGGGATGTATGGATATGAAAAAGAAGACAGGGTTGCCACATACATGTATTTCATGAGGACATCCAAAGCCTCTGTGCCACCAGGGGCGCTGTATATACGGCTTAATATTGGTGACATGTCGGCTTGGCGTATAGACTGCAGGATCTCAATCACGGTCGCGAGATGTACTTCCTATTGAATACCCAAAAGTCAGGTTAGCCTCACACCCAAGACATAGAACAAGAAAAAAAGCCTCTAAAGGATGTAGAATGAAAGCGTAGTCCATGGCCGTAGGAACTGGTGGGCTTGTACGTGTACGTAAGAGCGTGCAACGGTGACAGAAAGGCGGCCCGGAAAGGGAAACAAATAGCACATGGTGACCCATGGCTCAGCCCAAATCCAACCGACAGCCATGGGCTAGATGGGCAAGTTCACGGGTGGATGGGGCAGCTGATGTAGAGATGGGCGGATGGGCAGGGCAGACAGAGCCATGTTCGAGTAGGTGACACGATACGAGGGAGTAGCGGTGGTGACGGCGATGATGGCGGGTTGGGCATATACGGTAAATGGTATACGGTATATGGCGCTGCAGCGACGTGACGTACCTTTCCTTTCTCATCCCCTCCATATGGCGGGTTCTCCAGCGCGCCCTGTAGTGCACCCTCGCTGTCTCCCCCTCTTAGCAATTGACGAATCTGGCCGGCGAGAGACTGGACATCGGCGGTGGACACGGGCTGTACGGCGGGGGAGAGGGAGCTGAGGTCGAAGTTGGCGGGGGAGTCGGGGTCCAAGGCGTCGATGTTGATAGTACGCCAGTTGAGGGTAGCCATGGCGGGAGGAGGGGTCGTTGGGGCGGGGTGGTGCAGACAGGAAGGGGGGTTAGAAAATAGAGGGTGTAGAGCTGTGTCGCGGTGGCGGTCGTCGAAGGAGGAGGAATGGCGGCGTCAGAGGCAATGGCGGATGATGTTGGCGTCGTGGTGACTTTGTTGTCGTCGTCGCAAGTGGGTGCAGGGCGGGTGGTAGCTGGCTCTGGCTGGTGGGCGGGAGCAGGAGCTCCACTTTGCTTGGCGGCGACGTTACCTGGAGCCGCGAGCGTGGACGGCGGAGGGAGGGACCCAATGGAACGGACACCATTCTTGAGGTACCGACGCGCCTCAGAGCGTTGCACAAGCAAGGGCAAGGGTCGGCATGTTCTTTTCGATTCTGTCCAAACAAGCCTGGTCACCTGCATCTGCATGTCCTCAAACGGCTCCAGAAAACCACGTCTGGATGCTCAGCGCAAGCGGAGATGGGCGGCGCCTACGTGCGACTACCTCCTTCACCAAATGGGCACGGCACGGGGGTCGGTGGACCATGGCAAGCAAATTCGGTCAAGTGCAATTATAATGTCTATTTGAAGCCTGCTGTGTCGCGGGACACAAACATGGACGAACATCTCGTATACGCCAAGGGGTCCAGCAAGGGAGCCCTTCCGTTACCTAGTCCGTCTGCTGAATGCAAGAAAAGGAAAAAGAGAAGACAAATTTCATCCGTCGGCCTGTCGTACCGAAACCCTGAAACTGTTTATCGTACAAAAAAAAAAAAAAAGGAAGTCCATTGCCATATTGCCAGTGAGGCGGCGCCGGAGATCTCTACCCTGATAGCCATTGGAAAAGAAAGAGAAAAAAGAAACCCGAATTTTAATATCCATGCCGTGTTGCCATCGGAGGCTGCCCATGTCTAATAGAACGCCGTTGATAACTTTTTGAACCCAAAGAAATTGACCGCGGAAGCAGATTGATGTGAAATCTAAAGAAAGAGGGTATTAAGCATGCCGGTCGAATCGAAGATGCGCTGAGTATTACAATGGGGTATTCCCGAGTGATTGCAGAGCCGTTTGCGCCGGAGAAGATCGAATGAAGCCCAAAAAAGGCAATGTGCGAAAAAGCAAGAGGTGGTAATGTACACGGGAAGCGTCGCAGTGGGGGATGGCAGAGCTGGCAACTTGCCGACTGGTTTGGAACTTACGCTTGACCATTGCGCCGATGCGGGTACGTCTAGTCCTGAACGGAGCAAGCCATGAACGCGCACATGCGAAATTTGAGGTGGTCATGCGAGAGAGCCGTTTGCATGTCGAAGGTGAGTGGCAGGTTGCCGCGGGGGGAGAAATCGCTCAGCGCCTCTTGGGAGGTGGTGGTGGAGGCTTGGGAGTGCCGGTCGTGTCATAAGCACCACGTCCCATGTTTGTGGACTCGTTGGCGTAAGAAATCATCATTTTGGCTGATTTTTGGTGATTGGATGTGATCTTCAAAAGTTAGCGTTGTCTCACAAAATACTCCCGATTTGACGGCTCAACTTACATTGTAGTCGTGAGCGGCGTAGACGATGCTGAGATGCCCGCTAAGCAATGTGCGAGGGTGCCAGAAAAATGGCAATGGACAGCGAAGGCAGGTGGATCGCGTGGGTGTGTAGCAGGAGGCGCGGGAAAGCGGCGAGCGTGATGTAAGGATTCAAGGACAGGAAGCGACAAAGTCGAGTCGTTAGGAAAGTGTCTGGAGAGACGGCGTGGGTGGTGTGGTAGAGAACGGAGAGAATAGTTGGTTGTCGTGGAGGTGGCAGTGGCAGCGGCAGCAGGAGGGTATATAGGCAAGGTAGGTAGGTAGGTAGGTTGGAGGCAAGGCACTAGTCCTAGTTGGAGAGAGCGGAAGCGAGGTGAAGGGAGAGTCTAAGGGTGAGGACGGGAGTGAGAATGAGAGTGAAGGCAGAAAAAAATGGCTGAAGGCGGAGGGCGCAGAGCGACTTCATATAAAACGCAGAGGATCGTAAGGGGTTTTGAGTGACTGACTTGCACACAACTGGCTTGGCTCGCGACGAGACAAAATGAAATTACAGACGTGAACAGTGCTTTCTGGCATCCCAGCACCCTTTTTTTTTCTGGCAGAGAGCATCGACACACACTTTCTCACGCACAGCACACAGACACACAACCACTCCTGGCTCCCATGACGACGTGCCGGGAGACGGGTTCTTCGGGGCTTGTTTCACTGTCGGCCTGACCCCTGACCCTAGCAGTAGCCCTGGCGCCCTCTCTCTGATCCTCTTTTGTGCACTACTGGGCAAGACTGACTGCGAAGTAAGTGGCAGTGAGCGGCGGCCATGGATGGATCTGCGAGCTGAGAACCGGCGAGAAGGTTATGTGCCAGGTCCCCCCGGGCCTGCGCGTCCCATGCAACCCCCCCTGACGGCCCCCTGCTTAGCCCCGAGGGATTCTAGTACCGTAGTAGTCAAAATAGGCCACTGCCAAAAAAGACGCTGCCTCCTTGCTAGCGGAGCCCTATTTGGCGGAAGAGGGACATGTACCTGCAGCTCTGTGCTGCGCTAACCGTCCGTCTTTCCAACGGCTGCAAGACTGCCTGCATGCGTGGATGACTCTGATAGGTATTGATAATAATACCACTAACTATCATAATCATCACAAAAACAATAATCATCCCACAACACCATCTCCATCTTACCTGATAATGATGATGATGCTGCTGCTGCTGCTTCTTCGCTGCTGCCTGTCATCATCGTCCCCCTCCCTCTTAGATGAGACGGTGTCAGCCCTCGTCGACACACTGCTTCATCTTGTCCTCTTTCGCCTGCCCTCGCCTCGCCGTGCCCGTGTCTATCTGATAACAAATGAAAAGGAAAATAAAAAACCCAAGTCATGCAGCCAGCAAAAGGAAAAAACAAAAGAAGCCAGACCAAGACAGGCCAAAATGCGCCCCATGGACGACACCGTCCTGGTCAGCAAGCTCGTAGCCCGCATCCGAGCCGCGGGTACTGTTCCCCGGTGGGCCCGTCGTCATGTCGCTGAATCCACCCATCATCCATCGTCTTCCTCATGGACCACGCTGTGTCGTCTCGTCGCGTCCGCCCCCATGCCGTGTCGTTGTTCCACCTCCCATGCCATCCTGTCCAATGTCCATCCCCTTAGCAGTCTGCCAGTGCACCACCCACGCCCATAGCCATGGTGTCCGTCATGGCCTCCATGGGCCAGGTCATTGGATGGACGACGGCTGTCATACTTCGCCAGTCAGCCCTTCGTCATGCCCGTTGCTTTTTTCTGACAGTACCGCGACAGAAAACAAGCCCACGTTTTGTCTTTGCTTTTGGATGGCGTCGATTGCTTGCTTCTGCGCGGCCAGGCGTCAACAGGATAACTGGCCGTTTCCTGCAGGGCTGCCTGCCTTCCACGTGGGGGAAATCCACTGCGCTGCTTGCTGCGACATGATGCATCGTTGGCGCTGCCCACCCTTCTATTTTCGGCCATCGCTGTATCATCCACACCTTGGTATCTCGCAGACGACACGTCAATTAGAAAGTGCCATACCCTCCTGTATTTGCGGTACGTAGCTGGTCCCTGTCTGTCTACCTGTCTGTCTGTCCTGGTTGTAGTGGCAACCATCGCGCGCCCGGTTGTCACCGCAAATGAGGTTCAGTGCGTGCGACAGGGCAGGGTGGGTGCCATCTACTTGTCGGCGCCACATTGCTACTCGCTTGGCTATTTGCTTCTGGAAAAACCCTAGAAACGTTTGTGTTTGATCAGCCGCCGCCAAATGGAATATTGGCCAGCCGGCTCATGTCTCCCAAATCGTAGAAGTCGCCCGCAGCGGAAATATTTGGGTTCATGAAGCGCACACGATCCAATAGGCAATGCGCCCATGACATACGACACTCGCATCTCAAAACATTCTCTGCGTTGCCTTTTGGATGGCGAGAGCACTGATTGCTAGGCAGCGAGGCTTGCTGTGAATGAATCAAATCTGCGCTGCTGGGATGTCGCATTCATTCCTCCTGCAACCGTCTCAACGCACACTCGTGTCTGTCTTTGTTCCTTCCTTCCTTTGATCCATCGCATACGAGCCTAGCCTGCCACTGAGTGCAAGCTGTCTCTCTTCCCTTTAGATTGGACATGGTATTGCCTCTTGTGATCTGTCCTCGCTCAAGCGCTCTGGAAGCAGATGCAGATAATCGACTTTGTGTGAAACATGATCCTGATTGCTTTTAACGCGGAGCAGTCTCGCTTTGTTTGATCGATGCGCCGTAAGGCTGCCGTATAGGAGGACTCGTTGGTAATTTGGCAGCACTTCAGAGTGACTGAGCCATGATATATCTGCGACCGCTGCCAATAATATAATTGCAGAGTGCCCGACCACGATGATTGGCTCGTCAGGCTGCGCTTCGCGTTTGATCCTTTGCTTGATTGCTGGTAGGATATCTGATCAATGACCAATGCCTCAAACCAGTCGGTTGTCGCCCAACAGGGGGTGGTGGCAGGGCTGTACCATCCAGCGATTGTCGACGCTCCCTGTACGATGAAACCATCACGTGTCGCATCCACCTCTGGTGCGCAGTGCATCAATAGTAGGTACTTTGGGATAGATTGCACCGATTGAGCGATGGAGGCTCCATTCGCAACGTTGACAAGGCGGGTCCAAATGTTTCTTCTCCACAAGCTTCACGCATGCAGAGGGAGGTGGCTGGATCGGGGCGCTAGAAACCGATAGCGCTGAGGCTCGCTTCCTCAGATTCCGCGACGGAGAAAAAAAAAAGAAATGAGAAAATGAAGAAATGGAAAAAAAATCTTTCCATTGATGGAAGGCAGCTCCACCGGGCACTGTCAGGATCTGGCTGCGGGGAGACGGGAGGGTGGGTGCAGTGAAACTGTTCACAGCGACAAAGTTGGGCTACCAAGAGTATGGCCGACTCCCCGTCGGTAGCGAGGAGGATGCGGTTTGCAGGAGCCATCCTTGCTCCTTCCCACGTGGAACGAGTCGCGGTGGAGTGGAGCCTGGCCTGCACTGCACTGCACGGTTTCGAGCAGCAAAGGAGAAAAAAAAGGGGGTGGACTGGCAATATCAGGGCGCGTGGATAATCATATTATTCTCATTATTCCCCATTCCATCCATGCACAGGGGGCCGGCCAGCCAGGTTGTCCCGTGTGCAAGAGCTGTCGCCGAACAGGACAGACACTCTTCTTCGCCTTCAATTCCGCGTATGTCGGACCGCTTGTAGACCTTCCAGGAACCCAGGGCTGTCGGACCATTAGCCGGTGGAGCGGCGTCCCAAATCGGCAGCAATGGCTTATAGGAATGCGGGCCACAACTGTATTTCAACCTGTACAGCACGGTAGCTACGGTACGGTACGGTACAGTACAGTAGCAACGTTGCACCACACATCTCGAACCGTCCGATGCCTTTCTGTCCCAGGGCATCAACCCGGTGCGTGGATCTTGTATTGCTTGCTTTCGTCATCGGGCAACCTTGTAGCTGTGACGGGGCTGGGCACACAAAGCTTCTCGTTGCCTGTGATGGCACCTCGGCGAGTCCTCCGTCGATCAACCTGCTTTTTTGCATTGATTTTGCTACCGACGGGAGGGCAGCAAAGTCAAGTCGCGTGCTCGGACGGTACCAGCATGCCTGAATGGTTACATGGCCATGGTGATCAGGGGGACGGGCAATCCCAAAGAGCCTCTCCCGCACGCTTCGCTGGTTGCACTTGTACAAGTTACCTACGGCAATGTGCATCCATTCATCCATCCAATCTGAGAACTGCACGGTTCGCTGCGCCATCTCCTTCGCTTCGCAACCTAATCGGAGCCAGCTGCTGTGCTTATGTACTTACCTACATGTGCCTGAAATCTGTATACACGTGCCATACAAGCAACCATCCGCCTGCTGCAACCCACCCAGATCTGAGCCTCATGCACACAGCAAACCTAATCTGCAGTCCATTTGCGGGGCAGCGATGCCGACCCCAAAAAAGAAAGAAAGAGAAATTGAAACCACCAACCGACAGGCCTGGGGAGCTGAAAACTTGTCAAACTCTCGCTGTACTACGTTTCGTACTCAAGTGGAAGCAATCCAGCGCCACACCGCACCCAAAGGCGCTACTGTGCGATCGTGTTTCCAGAAACGTGCCCTTCGCGTTTCATCGATCCAAGGCCAACGGCGTCTGCATGCTGCATGCTGCATGCTGCAGCTGCTTCTATCTCCTGGCTAGCTTTCCCATTCCAACCTGTTTGGTGTATCCAACAATAAAGGTAAAGTCATCCACTTACAGGGGAGTTTTACGAGCGTCGGTCCAATCCTGAAATGACCGGGGGTTCACCAGCGAGGCAACGGTTACAAAGAGCTACCTAGGTAGCACCGAATCATCATCTGGTCCGGAGACGATGCAACCGCTTCCCAGTTCTGACTACTTGGTTAATTACCTATACAAGTCTGCAACCCGTCGTGATGGACGGACAGATAAACTTTTTGCCGTCTGCGCCTACTACTATAGGCTGTCGCAGCTGGGCCTAGCTGTGTGCCCATGTACAGAACCTCGAATCACTCTCGTCCCACCATGCAATACTAAACAAGCAATGAATCCTGCCTGGAATGCTCATCCGCTCTCATCCATTAGGCCGCACACATCCTCTGCATCCTTTACCGAAGGCTCACCATGGATGCATCGTCATCCTGTTTTATTCTTCCACAGAAAGACCGAGTGTGCTGATTGCCAACCAGATCCAAGTGCCTAACACCACCAACAAGTGCTCTCATGGGCTTAGATCCCAAAGCGGCAGCGCTGTCCCGTCCAATGTCATCAGCAGTGGCAGCAGCATCATCATCGTCACTGCCCCCGACTGGCGACAGGTAGGGACCGGCAATCCGACGGCGAGCTCTCGTCATCCGAATCGACCGTCTCGGAAACACCCTGACAACAACAGGTTGACGTCTTACCACACGTTAGAAGGTGATGCGTGTCCATTCGAGCCAACTCATAGGTGTCTGTTTGACTCATTGGTGTCTACCTATATACTTACCCGTCTTCTTACCTCAGCGGCGGTTCTGTATGCACTTGTCTTCGTATGCGCGCATTGCATACCACATCAGACGGCATGGCTAAAAATGGAAATGAAATGGAAGTGAAAGTGGAACCACCACATACGCCTACATGTACCCTAGACGACACCCCCGGTGACCGAAGACAGCACACAAAGAAACAAAGCATGCTTGGATGCAAAGTAAGCAAGAAAAGGAGATGATGTGTCCTGATTTTGTTGCGAAGCCCGCCGCGGGTTCAGGGATCACGGCATGCAAAAGCAAGATAGCAGTCGTCCTGCAATGTACAAACCCGGACCCGGCGTCGCGGGCGGAGGTGAAGCGATGCGGCGAACGGTGAGCGAAAGCGGGAGGATCCCCTTATCTCGCACGCGACGCCAACGTGGGCAGCGCAGCGCAACACCGACCGCCGTACAGCAAACTTCCATCCAGCCCTCTTCCAAGCCGTCACCCCCATCGGTCAACCAACATGTGTTAGTGCTTGGTCATTCCCGCCCGCCCGCCTTACGCGAGCGAACGAAACCACCGACTGCATCTTGAGGCCAGAAACATGGTGCTTACAGTATACACAGTTGCATACTCCTTCTCTCTTGTCGTGATGTTACACGTGAGTAGGGCTGAAGGAAGTGGGATAACTAAATGGGTAGGTGGGTCAGCCAAACCAACGGAGGTACAAGTACAGTAATCCTAATCTTAGTCCGTGTGTAAGAGAAATGCAAGGTGGATAACGTTAACGTTACGAGCAGGTGTGTGTGTAAATTATCTGGTGAGGGATGAGATGAGTGGTAGGTGGTAGGTGGGGGTGGGGGGGCTCCATTTCTATAGGGCTGAGTGGAATGGTTCGCGTGGTGCCCGCAGAAATGCAACCACACAGCACGATAAGTGTCTCAGAGTGGGGCCGCCCACCGGCCTTGGATAGATTAACTCCCACATCGACATGCCAATGAATGCCTCTCTCTCTACCTAATCCTATCTACTGTACTATCATCATACCCACACCTCCTCCTCCTCCTCCTCCCACCCCCGTCCGTTCTGTACGCAGCACTAACGAGGGAAAGAAGAACGAACGAACGAACCACCGTCTTACATCATCTCCTTTCCTTCCCCCCATGACCAATGTACTAATTCAGATCAGATTAGGTAATGTAAGGGAAACTTACTCATGCGGCCTTTTCTTAAGGCCCTTTTTTATTTTGCTTTTTATGGTGGTTCGGAAATTTTTCTGGTCTGCGTGCGTGTGGAACCTATAACGGGATTTTGATAAATAACTCCCTACCTACATACATATGTACGGGGCCACATGATTTCCAAACAGACGGTCTCTAAAGTAATCTTCTCCTTTACGATATGGCGATGACCCCCCAAAAGAAAAACATACATACAGCACGAAGACAGAAATAGTTATAAAAATTAAAAAAAAAAAAAAAAAAAAAAAAAAAAAAGCAACAAACACAACCATTCCCAACCAAACCCCCACCGACCCACGCCCCCACCCACGCCCCCCC
>JAMAHW010000239.1:0-12796 GCA_023627715.1 Periconia sp. R9002 | reverse complement strand
TGGTCCTCGCGCTAGCCAAGTTGAGCTATCTGTCTGGCAGCCCGCTGGTAGCGTTGACTGTTTACGAAGCCCTTTCACAATCAAGTACTATGAATTAAGTACTATGAATCAAGTGGCTGAATACCCATCCTGTAATGCAGCCCCTCCGTCGAAAGGCAGGCACTCCCTCCTGTCTATTGCCTTACCACCTGAGCCTCCCAAGGGAATCCTAATAAACCTAACCCCCAAGTAACACCGACAACCGATGAGCAAGATTTCGTCGCATTCTGAGGGTTACATGTTGTCCTATCTGGTCAAAAAAACACATAGAAGATAGATGTTATGCGCAGTAGTCCTATTATGCTGTCACAAGATGGCACCGTTTCTATGCTAGTGCGCACGCTGTAGTGCAAGGGTGCTGCAACAATGTACAAATGAGGAACAAGCCGCTTTTAGGTCACAGACACGGTCGATGTGGCCGCCACAAAGGCTCGTACGTGTGGATCGCCCAGAGTTTCTGGACCATATCTTCAAGTATCTTACCGTTCTCTGTAGCCTGAGACACCTCACTATTCTGATTCTCAAATATATTCGTTCTGATCATCCCGCTACCATCTCCCTGTGCAACTGCTTATGGAGCTGCTCCATCGTTATCACTAGCACCATCTTTAACTGCCGATCTGACTGTTCCGTCACCTTCGGGTTGGGTTCCCTCACCTACATCGTCACTTGCCAACGATGTCTCACCAACACCAAGTGAAAATGAAGCTGCTCTATCACCGCCATCAAACGAGACCAAGGCTTCATCACTAGTTACCTCTGTTCCGCTCCAGTACTTAGAACGAGCCCAGATTCCCCCGAATGACACGTCTGATAAGCGGCCATGCTGCTTGTGCAGGGTTGTTCGCACAAATGCCGACGTGTGTAGCAGGATACTTTTGCCGCTTAGAACAATGAGAAGCCGCGGGAGTTAGAGTGGGGCAGCTGAGGTTCCCTATGACGAGGGTGACTGCCGTGCGTGCGGAGCTGGGAAAGCATATGAAGACAGCCATCTTCGTGCAATGCGGTCAAGTAGATCCTATAAGAAGGCTGTCAGCGGGAAGAAGTAGTCGAAACGGTTCAATTGGATATCCAACGTACGTCTCCAAGCACTGTAACGCGTTTATGTGGAGCCTATAAAGCATGGTGGCAACAAATCCACCAGTGCTACCTCCATAGATATAGTTGGTGTTGCCACCCAGTCGGAGTTTCCGTGCATCGAATGGGGGAGAGTGCTCGCTTGGACTGGCTTCCGCTTCCATCCTGACATGGTCGTCTACGATTGCCTTCTCAAGACGTAGAAGAACGAACGGGGAGGTATAGCCTTCGGTCCCTCCACCGTCCATTTACGGTGACAACGAGGGATGCAGAGCAAGACAGCTGCGGGTAACCGCTGTTGGTGGAGGACAATGAGGCAGGAAGCACTTTCTAGACGCTCATCTTCTCGATCAGAGTTGTTGGCAGCGAGGGTGCCAGGTATAGACGCCGGTTCGGACGCGGTCGGGGCTTGTCAAACGTAGGCTTGTGGGAACTTAGAGAGTAGAAACCGTGGCACGGTGGCGGTCGTTGACACCATCCGTGAGTCCTTCTGACGAAGCCTCACATCGCTACCGAGCCTAGGGTTTGCATTGTGAGCCTTCGGCGATGAAAGGCACGCTCAAGGATGGAAATGAGCGCAGGAACTTACCTCCCTAGGCTTCAACGAGAGAATGCAGCAATGCCAGTATAGTGAGAAACATGAGGGGGAGGCGGCTTTTGCGGCAGAGAGCGAAACAGAAGATGCTATCGAGGCGGAAGGGGCACTGCAGAGACGGAAAAGGGGAGAGACTGGTTGAGGAGACGGTGTGGATGGAAGGAAGCGTGCGGAATCCAGAGGGCTTGGTGTGCACGTTGCCGCATTGACAACAGCGGGCACTGGTCAAGGCCTGTGGAAATGTGATTCTGGCCATAGCCATCGTCGCGGGTTCGATACGACGGCCACAAGCCCTAATCTTCCTGCCAATAGCCAGTCATACTGCTCCCATTCTCCAGTTCTAGCGTCCTCATGCACAGTACTCCGTACTTCTCGCCGTACTTTTGGATTTGTCAGTCCTTCGCATGTGCAAAGGCAATGATCTGAAGCGTCAATCACGTCGCGTACCGATCAGGCTGCACTAGCAATGTACCCTTCCAACGTCGGTCACCAAATCATTGGCTGTGGACTAATATGCACGGTGGCTACGCCTTTGTCTACTTGCAGGGTTTGGCTGTAGCGTCCTTCCGTGAAGTGCGTGAAATCTGGACAACCATGGGACAGTGCTGTCTCGCTCGAGGTCACAATGGTACGGCTGATACGGCTGGCTCCCTACAATACCTTGCGATCCACCTTTAAGACATGCATGGTTCTACGGACGCGGCCCACCGGAGCCTTGACGTATTTGTATCCCGTCCGTGTTCGGAGAGTGATACTACTGGCTGTCATCTTGCCATCAGCAGCGGAACGCAGCCGGTCACTTCACGGGTACGGAAGGAAATATACGAACTGTTGTGGGTTTGGAACACGATACGAGGCGTAGCAGAGGACATGCAATGTTTTATGATGGTCATGGCTAACGGAGCTGAATTATCTATCACAAATTTCGCAAGAAATGCTAAGCTAGCATTCTCGTTACCTGACCAAAAGCAAGTCGTTGGAGAAGTGCGTTTCTGCTGTAGTCTCCTTTTCTGTCACGAGGGATAAGTAGCTATCAATCTGAAAAGAGGGTACGAAGGGAACATCCCATGCTGTAAAAATGTCACGTCGGGATTAGGTGAAAACCAGTTAGGCTGCAGCCTCTTCGGGGTATGTGCAGTACGTAGTCTATGTGGAGAAGGTACGGCTTGGCTCTCTAACTTGAGGCCGCCCTTATCTGGCCCCAAGGAGCGTGGGTATGGAGCCCGGTGACAACTTCAATAAGCAACATCGCTGCTCTGCCGCTGCCATGCTAAATGCCAATATCTTCCGAGGGTGGTCATCATATCAGCCTGGATCTGTCCAGAAGGCAGCTCAGACGAAATGGGGGAGATACCACTTGAACGAATCAGTACCAGAAAAACTAAGGTGGAAGTGTGAATGCTGGGAGCACTTAATCGTGAACAGGGTTTGTGATGACCAAAGGATTTACCGAGATGCCCTGCAAATAGGAGGTAGCACAGAAAAGCATTTGCATGAGTTTATTCAACAGCAACATGATATTTGATTGCCTGTCCTGAATGGTCTCCATGATATTATCAATGTCAGTCGAGAAGTTGGTGTTGGTGCTATCTAAAAATAGTGCTAAATAGAATACACAATAAGGGGAACCGGTGACCGGAAACGCTGGGGCCTCCAAGTCGCTAGAAGCGGGCTGCGTGCGACCGTCCTGAGCTCTCACCCTATCATACCAGCCTCGCAGAAAACCGGTACTATTGGACACAGAGGTAGTACTAGTGGTCATGTAGGGGCTTCCCGCCACGGTATCTTAAGCCAGACAGCCAAAGCTGATGGCGAAACAACAGCCAAGGCTAACTACTCGGCGTTGCATGTGCATCCTTGTTGAAGGACTACTCCTGTGTTCAACAGATTTCGAAAACCTACCGAACAAGGCAATCTAGAAAGTTGTTGATCATTGCTGTATCTTCTTTGGTGGCAAGGCCATAGTACGGTTCAAGATACCAGACGCATCAATCACACGGAAATGCTATTGGTCTGGACCCGCAATTTCGAGTCGAAGAACGCCATCTGCAAACGTTTCCTATGGGGCTGGAAAGTTGTTTCTTGAGGTAATCTTACTTCCGCAGACGGTCGAGATATCGTATCAGGTCCTCACCAAAGACCAAAACAAATCATTTCATTTCACGGAACAGAGCCCCGCTTGCCGAATCAGGTAGGTCGACCAAGAGTTTGAATGCCCCAAGCACTTGTTGATGGACACCGGTCTAACAACAACAGTCACCGCAAACCACCTGTACTAACATAGAGATGCCCCCAGCTTTAAAACTAGCCATTCCCAGGCTTAACCAGGATGATAAGTTCACCCGCAAACAGCGACGCCAACCGCGTACCCAACGCGCGTGTACCAAAGTGAGCATCCACCGTCGTACAATAGACTCCACTAACATTGCGTCTTCCATTATTGCGTCTTCCATTCAGTGCCGCGCACAGAAAGTCAGATGTACTGGCGGGTCGCCTTGCCAAAAATGTATTGAGCAAGATGCGCCCTGCAAATATATGCAGAACCGGAGGGACCGCTTGAATGAGTCCGTTTTCCATCCTAACCGTAATTGATCCCAGCTTACTAGGTTCACCTACGGAGCTCAACACAGGGACGTTAGGCGTGGCTAGAAATCGACCAAGGAAATACTCGCTATCTCACGAAGACAGTCGCGCACACAGTCCAACAGAGCTTGACATCCCTGAATCATTCCACGATGACGCTATTATTATCTTGAACGAAGATCTACTGCGCAATCAAAACTCAAGAACTCCGAACGACACATGCATGACGCAGTCGGAAGCAGCTGACTCATCCTTCCTACAGACGAAGTGGGGTCGATCTTGCCCTACAACATCATCCATGGCTGTTGCCACCGCTTCCAATATCAATCTTCCACCTGACGGCTCGAGCCCTTGTTTCCCTTTATCGGCTCACTATCCCACTACAGAGTTGGACCTAATGAGAATGCAAAACCTAAATGCTTTCCGAGCGCAACAACAAGGCCCCTGCTTTGGCAATCTCCAGTCCGATCCTAATCTCACCTTATATCTGAATTCATCAGTGCCTCTAGTCTTCGGCAATCTTTTTGCAACAAATTTCGATCAGCCCGGCATGCTCTTCAATGACCATCTCGTGGATGAGTAGCGGAGTTCAGCTGTCGAATCTCAAACATACAATTCTCATAGTCAAAACACTCGAATGGCTAAAGGTGTTAGGGGTCGATGTAGCAGTGCAATCGTCTTTTAATCCTGCTGCTTAATCAAAGGGTTGTGTATCAGGGCATAGGTAGATGCTATGGTAAAGCTGAAATCATTATTACCGTGGAAACATTTGTTATATTCTTGAAACGAGGTGATCACAAATGCCAAGTGGGGGTACGGAGGTGAAGAGCCATAAAAAGCAATCCGGATTGAGATATTGCTGAGTGATTGCCAACGTAGCAAACTTACTCATCGCATGAAAATTAGATAAGATACGGGTGATCCCCAAACCCTGACGTAGGTGGATTCCTTCAGCCGCAATCCTACTTTCCCTCTATATACATGGCCCGTTTATACACGTCAGGGTCTATAGGGTTTAATGATTATAGTTAGGGACATAGTATAATATATAATATATCATGAATTCTGCAGAGATGCAGGCACTATTACGCGGCGGAGTGGACGGTGAAGACAACTACGTTAAGGTAGGTGGGTCCCCAGTGAGATCATCCTTAGCGTATAGCCTATATTACAAGTTATCAAATCAGAAAGCACTGCAGATAGGACGGCTACCTACCTATGCAACAGGGCTGGGCTTGAGATATCAGAGACACTGAGTAGAAGGGACGAAGAGTTACATGCTAGCAACCATGCATTGTATACCAGCCCAAAGACCCCAGATTACGGGGTAGTGGAAAATCGATTTGCATACAAGTATCCACTGAAAGCGAAATGCAATCAGTGCTCCAGTTCAGTTTGAGCATTGGCGTATTATAAGAACACAGGAACTCCATTGATTTTCCATGGAGATGTGGAAGCGGCGTCTTACTTTCCTCGAACAAATCCTAGGCGCGGATGGGATCTCAAGCGGACACGAGCGTAGGAGACCTCCCCGCAGCATGCACTAGGTTTGTCGAAGTTCAGTGCTGTAAAGCCCGTTTCTTGTGAACTGGCTTCGTTTATCGGAGTTGCGCATATAATGGGCGGCCTGACCAAGCGTCGGGTCGTGACGCTAACTATCTTGGCCAGAATACGGTATTCTGGCCAACAAGGTTAGCGTGCCCCTGTTGACGTCCTGTTGATTCTTCCACCAACCCAATTCACGGTCATCGTTTGGAATATGTCCGAAGACAGGGTAAAATTGCATGCCTTGCATGCTATACTCAAAATTTATGAAATTCATCATGCGGGTTTCCATATGCCATCGCCAGAGACACGCAAATCGCTCGAGCAGGAGCTACTTTACCTCGATTCAATCACGCCTCCAGATCGGATAGAACTACCACTCGTGGCGCTGGCTGTTTACGAAGCCTTTTCAGGATTAAGTATTATGAATCAAGTGGCTGAATTCCCATCTTGTAATGCAACCCTCCGTCGAAAGGCAGGCACTCCCTCCTGTCTATTGCTTTACCACCTGAGCCTCCCAAGGGAATCCTGATAAATCTAGCCCCCAAGTAACACCGACAACAGATGAGCAAGATCTCGATAAGTTCCGAGGGTTACAAGTTGGCCTATCTGGTAAAGAAACACATAGATGATAGATGTTGTGCGCGCTAGTCCTATTATGCTGTCACAAGATGGCACTGCTTCTATGCTAATGCACACGCTGCAGTACTTCGAACACGACTGTGCCGCACCTCATAACGCCCCGTTGTCTAGCATAACGACCGTGTTCGGCATGGATCACGCACGTCTCTGATGGGCATAGCGCGACAAACCTCGCCGGTCATCCTTGCTTACCGCCGGACCCGGGGAAGCGCAGCCGATTCCAGACTGCAAGCATCAGCTGTGATCAATGCTCATTGCAGCGTCACGTCGAACGTCGTGTCAAGAGCAAGGTGTGGAGATCGATGACTATCCTAAGCGGACTGGCTGAATTCATCGATTGCACCTGCACAGCTTCTATCCATGTCTGTCAAAGGCCAGGGACGCGGCCTCCGCTCTTGGGGGCGTTATTGGCTCCCCGTCAGCCTCCCTGGCTGACCCAGCGCCCTCCTAGCTAGTAGCCCTGAAGCTAATGTGCTTGTGAGCCGGGGTCTTTTCTTGTCTTGTCCAGTCCAGGTAGGCACGTTAGGTTGGCTAAGTACGTTACTTGTCGACACACTGAACACTAGTAGGTCGGTCGCCATGATACAAAACAAGCAAGACGTCTCTCCGTCCATCCACTCTCCTCTTTCTCGTCTATCATGTCCACCTCCTCAGGCTCAACTCCAGTCAAACGTGCATGCGATAGGTACGTTATACCACCCCCTAGAACGCTCCACATGAGATGCTGATGATGCTATCTGCACCGCAGCTGTAACCGTCGCAAAATCAAATGTATTAGTGAAGACACCAATTCCTGCAAGAAATGTGTCTTGGCAGGCCTTGCTTGCACATACAATGCCATTCCACAAAAAAAGGGTCCAAAAGGAAACCGCGCAAAGGTCCTATCCGAGCTACAGCAAAACCAAAGAAATGTGCAGCTCACCACCGGTCTCACCCATGAACTCGGTTTCGATCCTCGACTGGTGGGGACCTTCGCCCGTACACCAGGTCTCCTTCCCATCGGTCTGATAGAGAGCTGTCTGGAATTCTTCTTCCTCAATGTCTACCCATCGCAGCCGGTCCTCCATCGCCAACGCGCCCAAGGAACAGTCATGAGCATCGAGCACTCGACCGAAGTGTACTGCATGATTGTGGCTCTCTGTGCCTATGTCATGATCCAAGCCAACATGACAGTACCTCCTGAGTTGCTCCCACGCCCCAAAATGGCCCAACTTTCCAACATTAGCATCGGGCACGTCCTTGTGGAAGAGGCTATTCGAGTGCGCAGAGGCTTTGATTATCTGGAGAATCCATTGCATTTATCTGTGTTGACCTCCTGGTTCTTCTATGGCTGCCAATTTGGTTTAGGCAGGGACAATTCCGCTTGGTCCTATTTAAGATGCGCCACAACCCAAGCCCAACTCCTTGGTTGGCACGACGAAGAGGCGTACAAGAATGATCCTCTCGACAATTCTCGCAGGCGAGTCTTGTATTGGCTTCTATATGCCGCGGAAAGGTAATCATTGATGCTCGCTGGAAAAGGTAATTCATCAGCTAATGGTGTGCCAAATAGGACTCACGCCCTTCACAAACACCGACCCATCTCCTTGTTCCCAACTATCCACCCACCCTCTCTAGACGACATACCGAATGAAATGCCAATAGCATCGGGCCTCAATATGATAATTAATCTTTTTAAGCCAGTCGATGACACCTTTGTCAACGTGTGGAATAAAGTCCGTACGCACGCAGACCTGGCGTGGATCGCCCAAGTGCAGAATCAGCTTTCAGATGCACTGCCTTCATATCTTGACTGCACGGAAAGCCAAGCGGTGGAGCTGCGAATCATGCAGCAGTGGCTCCGCACCATGCTCTGGAAATTGTGCGTGAGCCAGGGCTTGGTCAGTAATGTGGCGGCAGACAATTCGATGACGTTCCAGTTTTCCATTGAAATATCCAGAGATTTGCTCTCCACGACGCATCAGTTTTCGCAGCAGGCAATGGAGGTCCATGGCATGGGTCTTGTAAGTCTTCACAATTCTCCAAGCGCTACGGGTCATGAACGCGATCTCTATTGCTATCCGATCCCGCCCTAGCTTGGCTCCCTTGCACATTTTATCCTCGTTTGTGCTTCACCCTTAACGACGAAGCAGGCCATTGGGTCAAAGGCTAGATTTCTAGTCCTTGATGCGCGCTTGCCCAATCTCTTACTAGCCCTTCTCTGTCCTCCCCTTAGCCTGCCGTGCAGCCATACATACAAACCCAACGCTGATGCATGTACAGATTGAGAAGCTTTTCGACATTGCCTGCTGCTTGATCGACGTAGTCGCCTGCATTCCCTTTTCACCTGATATTTTTGCAGTCAGTTCTCAAGACTATGTTTCTCGATTTCTGACCTTGTTCTCCGCACTTCATGGCGGTCAGACCCGTTACCTCCAACTGCTTGTTGCGAAGGTGTCTAAGATCTTGCCCAACCTGCCGCTTCCCCCGTCCGTCAATATTCCCCCGCCGGGTTCCGGCCTCGGCCTTGCGCCCAGTAGTCTTGGGGCAGTGTCCTCGAATATTGGCGACGAGTTATCCTCCTTGACCTCAGTAACATCACCGTCCTATCCATCAACGGAGTTGATTCGTCAATTAGCTGCTCAAACCGGTGCCCAGCTTCCCTTCAGCACCTCCCAACACCCCCTGCTTCAAGCCCCTGCTTCCCGTGTCGAAGCCCTTTCGTTGTATGATTCCTCTGCGCCACGCAGTACACATTCGTCTGACTCTGCTCCCGCCAGCCAAAATGGAACACCAGGGCCTTATGATTCTACAAGTCACCCGCGATCTCAATTTCCTCCGCAAGGCGTCGGTCACCCAGCGCATATAACTCCCTCAACACGTCCCCAGCATGCCACGATGCAAAGTCATCAGCACGGAATTAACACTGTAGCTCATGATCCACGGTTTAGTACTCCAAGCTTCCCGGTAGATCCCTCTATGGTTTTCACACGCGAAGAAGTGGACACTGCGGGCCACTATAGGGCCGAGGCACAGTGTACGCTCACGAACCGCACGGAGCTTGCCGCGGGGGAATGGGCCACTGCCAGGGCCACAGAGGGTATGGGAACCGAAGCAGACGAGGATTTGCATTTGCCAATATGAATTTAGGTGCCGTATTAACACAGGGAGCCAGGATGTTGTCAAGTTAGAACCTTCGGAACTATTGTCCCTGTTAGTACGTGGAGCTGGACACGTAAGTTGTCAGTCAACAAAGCCTCGTCTACTAGGCATGTGTGTAATTAGATGCCGGCCGTTTCGCAAGCCGCTGTAACATTTTTGATGCCGGCTTGCGGCTGAAAGGATTGAAAGTCAATCGCTAAAAGGAGAGGTTAATGATTTGCATCAGATGTACGCACCTGGGGGGGTGGGGGAGTGGGAGGGGGGGATGTTTGCATTTCGTTCACATTTGTATCTATTGATAGTGTGTTGGTATACTAGATGATCTTTATTTCCGTAGGCTGTTGATATGTGCTCTTCTCCTATGGTGCAGTTTTCTTTCTCCCTTACATCGTGATTGGAAGCAATGTTCCGCTGTATAATCACCGATTACGGGGCCAACGAGGCGTTGATGCAAGCTGTTGGACGCTTTCCTGCTTGTAGCAATCACTCCCACACTAACTCCGCATATACGTTGCAAAGCATGACAGAGGTGGGGTTGACAGCCTACTTGTATTTCTCCTTTGAAGCCTCAGGCAATTCAATCAAAATAGCGCCCACTGTGACCAGCATGACTCTCTGGTGACAATGTCTGCAAAAAGATTTTGAGGTGAGGCTATTATAATCGAGATAAAACAGTAATTTAGCAATTCGTATGTCGCATACGATCAACAACCAACTCCGCCTCTTTTCTTGGCTCGGAATGGGTAACTCTTCGCTACCTTCACCTCTTTGCGCATCAGTCTATATGGTTAGCGTATCATGCTGAGATTGGAGCGTCAACCCAACCGAAAACACTTCGCATCACAGAACCAACATTGCGTCTTGTGGAAAGTAAGGAGCTCTCAGGATTATGATACACAGAAATTTCCTAAGAGTCCACTAATTAGGGAGGGGCAGCTGGATCTCGATAAGGGCCTTGTGACGCAAGGCGTACATTACAACTAATTCACAACGCTAAGAAGCGGAGAGTGAGGCTGAGCGGAAAATTTGGATCTGAGCTCTACATATTTAGTATGCTCGCAATGTTTCGCCTAGTGAACTCGGCGCATGGCTCTTCAAACTTCGGGCGACCAGATTTGCAAAGCCTTGCCTACCCTTCACCTCGCAGAGGGTTGAATTTTGTAAAATTATACATGAAAGAATTGAGGTGACTGTCGTGCGATTTTCTAACACAACGCTATCCCAGTGGGCGATAGGGGCAATAGCTGGGTGATTAGCATACGAGGCTTGATACACGTCCTTGGCTGCTTGGTCTAAGCCCATGTTTGGGCAGCGAGACAACGCTTACGCCTCGGAGTTTCCGCTAGTTTGGATCGCCATGCGAAATTACGAATGGGAGAGAACCCAGGAATTGGTTACAAATACTACGCACTGCCCCTTGCAGCGCGGACATCCTCTTCTCTTCATTGCCTTACCAACCCACTCTCACCGATTGTCTTCGGGGTAACTTTGAATCTTTTTGCAGCGTCACTGGTTATATGCCATTTCTACCAGTGTATACTCATAATTCAAATTTCATTTACGGACATAAGCATTCTATATTATCCAGAATATTTTCTAGGATATGTCGGCGAATCGATCCAGCGGAACTGACTCATCGCGGCAAGAGCTCCTTCACACGGGCTCTGATCATGCCAATCACGAAGAAGTAAGGTTTTTTTTTTTGTTGTGCGTACGTTTCCGCAGATCTGATACATCTAGAAATGTTCGTATCGTCGAGCTAATGGAGATCGGGTTGAACTACGTATCTATGAGTGTAATGAGATATATCTTTATTCTACTAAGGAGCGTGTAGTTTGCTAGCTACGCACCGTTCACCACGTTTTCAATATCATTGAAATCTCATTCTAGGTCCTTGCCGCTTTTCATTCGCTCCTCAATGACATTATCTCAATTTCCGTGACCGAGTCATCTACCGTAGTCTTAGATAATCAAATTTGCTCATAAACTTACATCCCTGTTTGCTGTAGGTGTGACAACTATTGGCAGTGACAGTTTTTCTGCCCTGCAATTGCTCTCCTCTCAGGTCGACTGAAGAATACGCTCTACTGATCCCAACCCACCGAGTTGTATATTGACCAGCTTGTTGTGCTTGATTTCGCTTTTCATACAGAACGGTTTCTTCCATTTTCAGGTTGCAAGCTGTACATACAGTATTGTGAATACTGTAGACGGGCATCGAAGCTATCGAGACCACGATCGACTCTACCACCACAAGAGTGGAAAGGCTTCTGCTGCTGTCGAAAAGATTTGCGTTATATGCAGCCAACGGTGAAAGAAGTACATCCTTCGATGGGCCGATACCCACCCATCTATGGTAACGAGCCCACCTCCAGAAATCCGTCCGCTTAATTTATCTGCTCAAATTACTCGTCCCGTTTGACTTTCACTTTCTCGAGCTTAAGCCAACTGCTTCCGCGTTCCTCCTCTTTCATGTTGGATATTAGTTTTGAGTTTGTGATCATTACCTTTGTGTTAGCAGTGATTGACGTCAATCTCACCCGCTTTCGTGAGGTTTCTAGAGATTTATAGTCCGTTCTGCTGCTTGTGGCTCTCTATAGACGTGGACTCATGGGACCTTAGACTCCTAGTAAGTGACACACAGTCTAGTATATCTCGAGAAAATAGGAGTGGATTACTAGTGTGGCGACTGATGGCGATAACGAATTGACATATTGCAAGACGACCAGAAAGTAAAACTGCACTGGAAACTAGAATCTTAGAGTTAAATAGTGAAAGAATCTTTATGTGTAAATTTGATTTCTATATAGTGAAAGAAGAAAGACCTAGGAGGTCTTTTTTACGGAATTCTCTGATTACACCGTGCATCTCACGACCCAGGGATTGACCTTAGCTATCCCCCAAATCGTTGGGAACGGCGAATGTTGGGCAAGCGTTTTCCAGGCCGCGAATTTCTAGATGCATGTAGTCAACAACCATATATAGTCATAGGACAATCATGGGAGATCAAGTGATGATTATGCATTCCATTGAAGCTCATATCATCTGCAGCTATGCTGGAAAACATATCCTCTGGTTTTAAGTGAGGTCTATTCCTGCGAGCGGATGCGAAGAAAAGTGCGAATTACAATCTATGGCCATGACGTAGAAACAAACAGGCAGCGTGGAGCAGCT
>JAMAHW010000238.1:0-12943 GCA_023627715.1 Periconia sp. R9002 | reverse complement strand
GTGGCCACTTCCCAGTTTAAGCGTGTTGCGGGGTTTGGTTCCCTCGGTGCTTACAAATCTAGCAACACGATACGATGCGTATTTCCTATGGGGGATACGTAACGTCAAGTGTCTTTTTTCATATAAGCATAACACTAAGACCCATTATAGGTCATGTGACCTCCATAAAAACAGAGGAGATGATACGGACCACCTAGTTCTCGATATGGACCACCGAGCTAAGGCGCTAGAGAGCGAAGCGAATAAGCGGTCTCAAGGTTCTTCGTATATTACGTGTTAAATAAAATATTTGCCACTTGAGTCTGGCAGTGCTCTACTAGCTACATCCATATTAGCTCACTGTCGTTGATTGTACTACGATGGTGTAAGTAGAAGGCAGCCAGAGGCAGCGAGCGCCCGTTTCCAGGCAGCGAACCGGACACCTGTTCTATTCTGGCTTGCACAAACCATACAAACCGAACAAACTAGACAAACTCCCTTGGCACTGCGCCACAGATGACTGATTGCGCTAGAATTCAATACGGCGGATTCTTTACACTAACTTAGCCGAAGCGTGCTAAAAACATGCTTTAGCAGAAGCTGCCCTCTTTCTGCTCGGCGAAACTCTCGGAATCCACAACCATTAGTATAAGAAGCCTAAGACTCTCTGAGGTTCATTCTTTTATATCTAAACAACCTTATGATAGTCCCGAAATCTAGAGGCTTGTTAATACTCGTTGTTGAACAGGGGTATAGCGTCGGAAGCGGATTTTGAGGCGATTACAAGATTGACAATAGCGCTACCAACGCTACGATGTTTTCTTCTATACATTAATAGTTAGTAAAGAGATAGCTAAAGAACGATTATTATCATGTATATCTTGATAGACCTTTGTGGAGAGATATAAGATGGCTTGGCAGTGGAAATGTTCTCGTTACGAGGTCCTTCTCGCTACGTGCTGAGGGATTTTAGTACGACACTTTCCCATTTTTGGGGCAAATTGTATCTTCTTTAAAAATATCGCTTTCAGCGCAAGGTCAGGGCAGGAACGGGTCGGCCACCCTCTCAGCTGGTGGTGGCAACCAGTAGAGAGCTTTAGTCATGCTTGCCGCACACAACTAGGTGGCATATTTTATACAGTGGCAAGAATATGCAAGGCACCGGGCCTTACAGCTATGTAAGCTCTAAGAACAATTTATTGTTCATGTCTAACAATATAGCAGTTTTTCACGCCCCGTAGTGGACAAACTGCGCCCATCTCAACGGCTGGTCCCATTCCTTTTCCCGGACTGCACTTACTGCCTCGTGTAGCGCTAAAGTAGTTTATGCAAATCAGCTTTCCTCAAAACCCATCGCTTTCTTCAGCAGACTGTATCAGCAAGATCTCGCCTCCTTCCCCTTCTTCTCTCTCCCACTCTCCCTCTAGCTCTTCCAATTCCTCAGTCGCCACCTCAAGGATATCGGGCTCATCTGTTGCCTCATCAACACTAGCCTTCCGCCAGCTCTCTTTGGCCGTCCACCGCGGTGCTTTGGACAGTTTGAGATTGTCAATATTCTTGCTGTGCAGCCAACGATAGGAGATTTTGCAATACTGTAAGGCACAAATTTGCTCCCCAGGCGCGATAAACTGGGTCTTGACTCCATCCAGAATGCTGTGGTGCGCAGCCACAGCCGGATCAAGGATGCCACCGAGTGGTGCAATAGCACCAATGGCAGCGAGCGACAAGCCAGCGGGGGAAGTCACCTCACCGGCAAGCTGGTGACCTTCAGTCGACTCATGCACAATGCGAGCGTCTGTCACGGTATGGAAGCCAGTGACGAGGTAAATTCCATTCCCACCAAGAGCGCGCTCTATCCATCTTCTAGTATCGTCAAAGCTTGTAGCCTTCATGAACCAGGCTGTAGAATTGTCTAGTGTGTAGGTTTTGACCGCATTCGTCTCGATTCGGACCTTGGTGTTCGCTCGCTTTGAGAACCCGGATGACATGAGTGATGCCAGCTTTGTCGTAAAGCCGGCACTGTTTTCGCCTTGCGATACCCTTACATACTGGCCGCGAACGACAGTCTTTCCTTCAGGAGCCTGCGGGTAGGGTGGGTCGTGGTAGTTTAGGGTAGGGAATTCGACGGACTTTACGAGCCGTCCAAGTTGGACGGAGTCTAGAGGGAGGAAAAAGTCTGATGAAATAATGCTCAGTGTCATGACTGCAGGGATAATAATGACAAAGGCCTTGATTTGAGGTGGAACAGGAATCACAGGGAACCTTCTGCAGGTTAAATACCTTCTTTCTCCTACTGCCTGCCTAAAGTGACACACTAGATACTCAGCCTCCGCAGCTGAATACGAGGCAAATGCCTGCGCCACATGCACAGCCCCCTCACAACAGCTGAGCAAGCGAGCCGAAAATCAATTTGTCTCGTTCACTATCCAAAGTAATTTGTTGTAATACATTTTAATGAGAGATGCGGGCAGATCCTGGTTACGACTGAAAAAGTAAGCCATACCACAGTGGCTGCGCTCAGCCATTTTGCTTCGCTGGACACGCATGCACAGCGCCACAACAGCGCCACAAGTAAGCTGAAAGTCAGTACATCTCGTATCATGAACACAGTCGACACACATTGTGACCCTCTCTCCAGGCACATCGAATGAAGTTGAACGATAGTTTTTAAACATGACAGATGAGCGTACAGCGATGACGGATGACCCCATGGCGATGGAGAGCGGCGAGCTCTCACAACTGCCCGAACCCTCCAGGCTAATGCACGGCAACGGCATTGAGCCAACAGAGCTTCTGGTGTCCATGACAATACAAGCATACAAGGAGCATAAACGTACAGGCGATTTGGATTCAATCAATTCTGCCGTGGCCATGGCCGCAAGGTTGGTGGTTGACTACACGCCTACAGAATCCGCTTCACTTTCGGGTCTTCATTCTTTGTATGGAATAACGTTGAGAACACGGTACGAGCGGACAGGCGACATAGCTGACCTAGAAGCGGCTATACAAGCAGCGCAGCAGGCTGTCGACTTAACCCCAGACAACCATCCTGATCGGACGGGCTACTTGAACAACCTTGGAAGTCATCTTGAGAGCCGGTACGCGCGAACAGGCAACATAGCTGACCTAGAAGCGGCTATACAAGCAGCGCAGCAGGCTGTCAGCTCAACCTCAGACAACTATATGGATCGGGCGGGCTACTTGAACAACCTTGGAAGTCATCTTGAGAGCCGGTACGCGCGAACAGGCAATATAGCTGACCTAGAAGCGGCTATTCAAGCAGCGCAGCAGGCCGTCGACTTAACTCCAGACAACCATCCAGATCGGGCGGGCTGGTTGAACAGCCTTGGAAGTAATCTTGGAAGCTGGTACGCGCGAACAGGCAACATAGCTGACCTAGAAGCGGCTATTCAAGCAGCGCAGCAGGCCGTCGACTTAACCCCAGACAACCATCCAGATCGGGCAGGCAGGTTAAACAACCTTGGAAACAAGTTTCTTCGCCAGTATGAGCAAACAGGCGACATAGCTGACCTGGAAGCGGCTAACCAAGCAGTGCAGCAGGCCGTCGACTTAACCCCAGACAACCATCCAGATCGGACGGGCTACTTGAACAACCTTGGAATTCACCTTGAATGCCGGTACGAGCGAACAGGCAACATGGCCGACCTGGAGATGTCCGGCGACTTGTTTCTAAGTGCCTGGAAGTGCGATACCAGCATCTCTTTCTATCGTGTTCAGGCTGCTGCCCGGTGTGTGAACATCCTGGGCTTGCAAGGAAAACTCAATCCTGCCGCAGCACTTGCTATCGATGCTATCAATCTACTGCCAACCGTTTCGAACAGATCTCTTCAGCGTAGTGATCAACAGTATGCCGTGTCACATTTCTCTGGACTCGCCGCCTCGGCATGCTCGATTTATCTCCGACTTGAGTTGCCAGAGCACGCGCTGGAGATCCTCGAGAGAGGAAGGACGGTCATCCTCAGTCAACTCATCGGTGACCGAAGCGGCGTCTCTACCCTGAGCGAGGCACATCCAGAAATAGCTGCTCGTTTCCAAAAACTCCTAGACGAGATAAATGCTCCTCTTTCTGGGCTAGAAGACCTGCTTACTATCAAATATGCTCAACAATGGCGCCGAGACTGTGTAGCAGCATTTGAGTTATGCATCCAAGACATCCGCAATATTCCTGGTTACGATCGATTCCTCCTGGGCCTGACACCAGCGGAAATGCGTGCATGTGCAACGGGAGGGCCTATTATTGTGATTAATGTGACCACTATCGGTAGCCATGCGATAGTCGTTACGTCGTCAGAAATCAAGAGTATAAAGCTGCCCTCATTGTTAGCGTCAGACGCTAAGAGATGGCTGAATCGACAGTGGAATACAGCTCGAGAAGGCCTCGACTCTATTAATAAGGAGTTACGGGAGTACCTGGATTGGCTCTGGCAGGTCTGTGTGAGAGACGTTCTCGTGGCATGCGGACTTAGAATGCAGCAGGTGAAGCAAGACCTCCCAAGGATCTGGTGGATCGGAACTGGGTTGGCTAGTTCAATGCCCTTCCACGCCGCAGGAAGCCATAGGCCCAGATCGGACAGGAATCTTTTTAAAAGGGTACTTTCGTCTTACACGCCGTCCATTAAGGCCCTCGCATATAGCCGAGAACGATTGCGGAATAGCAATGTCTGCGGTGACACTGTATTGCTGGCGACCATGAAAACTACTCCAGGTTTACCTACCCTTGGCGGAGTCGAAGGCGAAAAAGAAGCAATTTTGGAAGCGCTTCATACTCACTTGAAATTGGACATACATGACCAATCAAGTGCTTACCGTATTTTTCAGAGCCTAGGACATTGTAGCATCGCTCACTTTGCTTGCCATGGACTCACAAACTATGTGGATCCATCAAAGAGCGGACTAGTATTCCAGAAGCAGGACAGCGCTGGACGTCTTATCCAGGACACAGTGACGGTGCAGAGTGTCTCTGAGTTAAAGTTAGGACATGCAAGGCTTGCATACCTTTCAGCTTGTTCAACAGCAGAAAACGGAGCAGTGAGGCTAAAAGACGAGGTCATTCACATTGTTAGCGGGTTCCAGGTTGCTGGATTCGCACATGTCGTCGGCTGTCAGTGGCCGTCGGCAGATGCAGTCTGTGTAGAGGTCGCAAAAACGTTCTATGGCACACTCTTTGGGGAGGATAGGGAAATGGAGGATAAAGATATTGCTTTAGCGCTACACGAGGCAGTAAGTGCAGTCCGGGAAAAGGAATGGGACCAGCCGTTGAGATGGGCGCAGTTTGTCCACTACGGGGCGTGAAAAACTACTGCATTATTAAAAATGAATGATAGATTATTCTTAAAGTTTATATAGCTGGAAGGCCTGGTGCCTTGCATATTCTTGCTATTATATAAAATATGCCACCTAGTTGCCTGCAGCAAGCAAATAGAACTAAAGCTCTCTACTAGTCGCCACCGCTAGTAGGGAAGATGGCCGACCCGTTCCTGCCCTGACCTTGCGCCGGAGGCGATAGTTTGTTGACATGGCTGAAGAGGAGAGTGCTGTGCGCAGCTCCGAATAGTGTAGAATCTTACCAAGCATGGCCACCATCACAGCTCCGCTAGTACTCATCCTTCCGGAACATACACAATCCAAAGCTCCCAGTAACCCTCAGAGCTCAAGCTAGAGCACGCCTCCATGGCTCTAGAGATTGCAGTGCTCATGTAAGGGAGCCGCTGGTCGTTTGACCGTATGACAGCACGACACGAACCCGTCCGGCATCGAAACCGCGAAACCGCAATCAGCTTCCGACTCGGCCGTTCTACAACCTCGGGGTGTGCTCCAAAGGCCGGCTACGTTTACTTGGGTAGTTTCCGCAACATCTATCACGCACTGTCGAGCCCTGCAGACCCGCCGTTGATCCATCCGCCGACCGGATAAGAGATCTGCTTAAGCCTTATCGCGTCCTTCTGCTTCCCGTACACATCATGACCGAGATACATCCCGAGTGACAGTCAGATGGTGCGAATAGAGTGGGTGGGTGTCAGATATTGCAGGTATGTTAGCGGATGCCAGTTTGCGATGAAGACAAGACGTCTACAGACCGGCAGCCAAGACACAGCAAGCGTTGAAGAAGACAACAATGAGTGACAATAGCTACGACCTCCTATACCATTTTATAGCTGACAGCTGAATTGGTAGCGAGCTGCCACCTACGAGCCTCCGCCAGCGCGCTGCTAATTAATAGGCGCACGACGCCGGAATTGCCCTGCAGATGGGAACCCCAGAAAACAACCTGGCTTACTAGTAACTTCCCCTCACATGCAGCATACGCTAGCGTATCACTTTTCTTTCTTTTTTATGTTCAGCATGGTGTTAGATATGCGATCTGTCGCAGTTGCGGAACTGTTACTACCCAGATCTGTGCACATGTGGTTTTAGTTTGTTCGAATAGCTTTGTGATGCTGTTGTGCACGTCAATGCAATTAATGCGCACTAGGACACAATGTGAGGTAAGTTTTCTTAATCTCAATGCGACAATCATGACAAGTTAATCTTTCTAAATGAGATACATAGAACTCCGTCTTTGATGTCATATAGAGGCATCATGTCAAATGAGCGTAACGAGCGTTTCAGATGTAGTATGCCACAGCGAGTCTGTGGACCACCCGATGCCCACACGTTCATATGCATCTATCGCACTGTTCACACGGCGCAGAAGCAATCCGCGACAATGATGGAACTCCATTCGATCTGCACATGAAAGCCTAAGGAAGAAAAATTCCGTTTCATTACCTCTATCTCCGTCGAATCTGCATATATTACGCTCACCAGCGTTTTGTGCGCTCATCAGTCGACCTTCTGTCATCCGAAGTAGTGAAACGCCTGGCGTTTCGCCGTAGAGACTGTAAGAGAAAGTACCTGTGGAAGTGCGATATTCAGTAAGCTTGGACTCGTCTTCTGCAAAGGCATACTCAGCTGGTGTGACGGGTATGGATCTAAGCTTTCGGTCGCTTCGACAAGGTTTTGGCTGTGGCTGAAGATCAGGAGAGACATAGCATGAATGGATCTTGCCTGTTATTCTCATCACTCCTCGTAATTGGTTGTCATCCGATCCTTCGATCAAACGAATCCTCGAGTCCTCTTCCGGGAAATACTTCTCGAACGTAACTGCACCTTCCAAAGCAGCCCATGACCACGAAGGTGCTCTCCATTCTGTGGTGTGAACCATTGGGCGATGCACAGGGTGCCAAAAGAGTCCGTATGGGAGATTTAAATTCCAGATGCCGTACAGATATCGGTACCCAAGAACCCGTTCCGCTAGTGAGGCTAACCCTGAAAGCGCAGGAAGCTTGTCGCTGGGTCGGGTAATGGAAAGATTTGAGTACCGCAGCAAGATGCTACCCCATAATCGGAAGAACATCTCGGCAAGCTGCTGAGAATGAATCCCTCCTTTCATTATGCTAATCATATTCAGAAATTCGTGTGCATGTTCCCGACAATCAGCGTCTTCTGTCATACCGTCCTCTGCAAAAAATGCACAGCGACATTCCCAGTAAATTTGCTTACTCGAGAAGTGTACTGTGCGGCGCGAGAGGAGAGTTTCTTGTAGTACCCAAGCTCTTCTTAGTAGTGGACTCTCGAGCACATAAGTTTGATGGTCATGAAGGAAATCGGATGGGTTTCTGAAGTATACGTTGCCATCGACTTTCGAAGCGGAGTCAACACGGAGCGGTACGGCGACTTTTTTGAGCGTGCGGGGCCTCAAGAAACCGTCTTCTGCCTGCTCTGCACACGTTGCTGCGATGGTGAAGTATGAGTTTGCGTAGACTGCTCCCATTCGTTTGGCCTCGATATTCCACTCCTCGTCGTCATCCTGGATGATGCACAAAGCATCAATCCAAATGTACCGCACATCCACATTTCGAGCGACTAAGAAGGCATCCTTTATCGTCTGGGGAAGTAACTCAATAGGGATAGACTTTTCCATGTCTCGAACGTTCTTTTTAGTGGTACAAAGATGTTTGGTTGGGCCCCAACAGTAGCTAAGAGCCACATACTGCTCCTGGCGCCCTCTTGTGTCTATGATCCTCGGTGTGGCTGGTGAAATATTTGGAATGCCAAGGTCAATAAGGCGTTTTGGCATGGGTGAAGGCCCGATGAGTGGTTTAATATGTTCCAAAGAACAAATCATGTGGTAGCGTCTGCAGTACTGAAGCCATTTCTTCAGCCGAGAAAAGTTCGCTTCGCATGCAGCATGACCCTCGGTCTCTCTAAGCTCAGCAACCCCCGACCGTACAGCAGCAGAACCTATTGGAAGTAAGTCAGAAGTCACCAGTCCGTACTTAAGTTGATAGAACATACCTTTTAGCGCGTACATTTCAAGAAGAATCGACCTAGACGGGACCATTGACAAGTGCTGATCCAGTTTGCCCACCATCACAATAACTTTAGGAGACAGTTGCTGCTCTTCAAGGGGTTCAAGTTCACGCCACCCCATTCCGGAGGATACCCCTTCCCTACCTGTCGCAAAAAGTCGAACAGGTCCTAACTGCCTGGTTTCTGCAGTGATTTTCAGTCCTTGCATGTCCGCATAATGACCACAAGCTTCCAGAATCAATTTACATAGATCGCAGTCGCTTGTGCTGTCCATAAGCGACTTAAGTGATGGTAGATGGACGAAACCGTGAGCATGCTTGAGAGCCTTCAGGTTTATGTGCTTGCACGTTTCGCATAAAGCCTGTAAGTGAAACGCATCTCCTGTGGTGCCCATTTGTCGACTGATCTTTACAGAGGAAGAGTCGTGGTATGTTCGCACGAAACACAAAGCTTGGGGGATATAGTCTCAGAGACGAGTCGCTGTTCAGGCAGCAGTCTTGGCAGTCACGAGTTTAGCCCAAGCAGGTTGGTAGGTCCAGGCAACCACGAGGCTGAGCCCTAACTTTAGCTACTTTTAACCCCTCTCTTCACGCAAGGTATGAAAACGCTGCCTTCTGCGCTCTAGTGGCGCCTAATTCTTTGCGTGGATCGGAATAAGTGTGCACGGTCCAGCTCTCAACACATTACATCTCGGGCTTAGACTAGGCCCCACTGCGGGAACTAAACTGAAACCACCCACAGAAAACCTAGGCGCGTTCAGGACGGTTATGTAACAAGCTACCCTAATCAACCTAGGCATGACTAAAATCTGGCCGCGATCCAAACTTGGGCTAACGTTGTTCCTAGAATAGGGAACCCATTTTGGGTCTTGCAGCGGACCACCTTTTGGTCCCCCGGAGTGGAACAAGTTCCGAGGGCAGGTCCTAGATTTTAACTTCTCGAGATCTAACCAGATGATGGCCTGTGCTTCAAACCTCTTGGCGGCCGTTTCTTCGCCTGCCTTCTCCCGAAACACCAATGCACACGTCAACATCTCTGTTCATCCACACCGAAAAATCGAGCGCCTCCAGCGCAAGGTCAGGGCCGGTGCGGGTCGGCCGTCCTCCCTGCTAGCGTTACCAAGGTGTTCGTTGACTTCTCAAGATAAACGCATATTTAGTCTAGTCGGCTCTGGATTCGCCTCCCACCGCAACTTGGCCGCCGCACGTAAGCCTTCCCGCGCCACACTACGAGTTGTGCAATCAGCAGCACGCACCTCAAGCCAATCATGCACTTCGCCCCACCAAGTTACCAAGCAGTATTCCTCCGGTGAACGATTGTTGCTGCCTAATTTCCTTGAGAAAATGTGGCGGATTTCTATTCGAAATTCAAAAATCTGGTCAAGAATATAAAGTATGATAAAGGGATCATAATTATTTAAAGACGTAAAAACGAGATAACAGGGCTAATCAATCGCCAGTACAATCATCCCGAGTCTAACTTGTGCCTATTAACTGTTTCCTACTACCTCAAAATTCACCATTTCCACCCCTCACATCTGCTACTGTTCCGAAATACTCCTTTTTCTAATAGCCTATCGATATACTCCGTAATGGCATGTTTTAAGCGATTTTTATCCTTACCAGGAAAGCATGTAGAAGAGTATCGTCTCCCCTTTATTCTCTACCATTGGCCCCCCGCATTCTGCGAGACGTTCCTACAACCTCCTACTTAAAGAACTATAAGTATAAGTAGAATCGATTTCTAACACTAATTTTAGGGCGAAATTTAAATACTCAGATAGCTTGCGTTCTCAAAGCATTCGCCTACTCAACCTTAAATATGGACGACGAGAAGAAATGATTCATTTTAGCCTTCAAACATGGCCCCTTCGAAGCACTCCAGATTACATCGCGCTTTCATATACTTGGGGTAACTCTAAAGATACTATCCCTGTTCTTTGCGACGGCAAGCTCATAGATATCACACGAAGCCTAGAAGGAGCTCTTCGACAGCTAAGAGAGAGTCAGAAGGCTTTACTTAGAGAGACATTTCCCGAGAGGAACCTCACGCAGTCCCTGTACTTCTGGATCGACGCTGTTTGCATTAACCAATCAGATATCGAGGAGAAGAATTATCAAGTTGGTCTTATGGCCAATATTTACCAAGAAGCATGCAAGGTTATTGTATGGCTTGGTCCGGCAGATGACAGTAGTGACTCAGTCATGGATTATCTTAATATGTTAGGGGCGAAAGCAGAGGATTGTGGCATGGACATAAGCCCGAACCCATATCGAGCAATTTGGCAAGAGATGGTACCCATATCCGGAGAAATCCGTGACGTACACCAACCAAGGTTCTACTTCATCGAAGCGCCCGATGGGGGAACACTCAGAGTAACTAGAGAGGCATTGCAAGACCTTTTCTATTCCATCAGTGGTTGGAACGATGACCGGAATGTGTTACCGATCGCCAATATGAAGCGTCTTTTCACTAGGCCCTGGTGGGGGCGAATATGGGTTCTTCAAGAAGTTGCTATTCCAGAAAAGGTTGAGTTCACCTGCGGAGCTAAGCGGATTACGCGACGCCGATGTAGTGCTGCCCTAAACGCATATTATGCTTTATGGTCCACTATCGCATCAAGATTTCTCGATATCCCACGGTTAAGGCCATATCACCTCGAAATATTTCAGTCATGTTTTCAACATAGACCTTTGGTCATGCTATCTTCGTGGCAAGTATATAGATTTTGGAGATTCCCGCTAGCAGCTCTACTCCGCTTAACATGCGTTGGCAGCCACAATATTCAACGCCACGGTCCTCATCACTTGGATTCAACAGATGTACGAGGTAAAATATATGCTTTGTTAAGCATCGCAGCAGATTGTGAAGAGTTGAAGCTTAAGGGCGTCGTCCCCGACTATGGGAAATCCAAGGAAGAAACATTTACGACCGCCATGGCGGCTCTGCTAGAGCAAGGGCATATATCGCTTCTGTCATTCTGTCAACTCTCTGAACCGCCGTCCGACCTACCATCTTGGGTGCCAGACTGGTCTCGATCCATGACATACAAATTACAAGATATCGAAGATGATCACATTACCATCTATCCTCGATTCAGCGCGTCCGGATCGGAACCGCAACATCCTAGTGTCACTATTATGAGGAAGGACGGGGAAATCGAGGGAATCTCTGTGATTTGCCACATATACGACAAGATATCCGCAGTTGGGACTTTCCCGGGTCGATCTTCTAGCCATGAGGTGCCCACCCAAGACACGCTTTTGTGGCCAATAGAGTGGCTAGTTAAGATTATTCGACTTACCTACCATGGTGGAAGAGATTACCAGAATTTTGGTGATCGAATACGGGTGGCGGCGAGAACTTCAATCGGAGAAGTTGGGTTCGATCGAACTCGACTGACAAGAGTAGGAGAGAGCCGTTTTCGTGATGCTGTTTGTCTTCTTCGGAATGGAGCAAGACATGTTAAGCCAAGCTTTTTCAAAAATAAGATCGAAAAATACTTCGATGACAATGGTTACAGAGACATGTCCATGGATAGCATTGGGGCAAATCGAAGGCTTGGCTCCGAAATTATGGGGAAAAGCTTGCGAAGACTTCCATGCGTTACGAATAAGGGACATTTAGTCCTTAGTTCTGAGCATGTTAATCGAGGCGATGTCATTGCATTAATCAGGGGCGCACAAGTACCATTCATTCTTCGGTGTCAAAGTGGCGGGAAGTATCAGATCATCAGCGAAGCTTATGTCGACGGTATCATGGATGGAGAGGCAATGGACCTTTCCAAATGTCAAACTGTAGAACTAGCTTAGTGACATGAATGCACAAGTACTTACAATTCATTTGGAAGCTTCTTGCTGGTCAGCAGAGGAGACAACTGCGGGTCTGCGAAGCGTAGAGGCAGCGGGCTAAAGAGGATCTGAAGCTCTTCATCTTAAAGTAGGAGGGGCAGGTAGGCCTTCTCTGGCTCTAGGCGCATTGGCAATAAAACAGGCGGAGTATGTCTCAGATGCCGTACCGTAGCCAGAGTCAACAAAGGATTTAATGGCTGTATCGCCATCTTCAATCTTGAGACTTAATGTTGCGACCGAATCGCAGGCTGTAATCTCCGCTTAATATTTTAGTGGTTGCGGCTAGAAGCGAGCCACTTGACGCGAGAACTCTAACGGCTTCGGTAAGCCTACAATCCACTCATCAAGCGCATTAATAACTAGATATGCTATGTTCAAGCTTGAATCTTTCAGAATATTGGTGAAGATCTCGGATAGGGTAACGCAGGTATTCATACCGTTGAAGAAGGGTTTGTCCGCATGATCGTGCTTCCGTATATGCGAGATGAGCGATGGATAACTACCCAGGTGGTTTGCCATAGCGAAGCTTCAAGAAGGTTCTAGATGCAAGTACCGTGTTTTCGACTGACTACTAGAGCCTCGTTAGAGGCAGATGAAATCCTCTGATGAAGCTAGCAGGGGGGCGGCCGACCCGCACCGGCCCTGACCTTGCGTCGATGGCCAGAAAAGAAACAAAGTTGAGTTGGAAAAGTGGTATATCTATCTCGGACATTCTTTTACTCGAATCCCAGCAGCTCGCG
>JAMAHW010000237.1:0-13028 GCA_023627715.1 Periconia sp. R9002 | reverse complement strand
CAATCCCTCAGTCACAGCCAGCGCTTCGCGGATGATGGGGACTTTGGTCGTCGATTTTGGCTCGCTTCCCCTACGCAGGGGTCGACCCGACACGGTGGTTCGCGTAAGCGAGTTACCGTGGCTCAGAACGCGGTACAAACCTCTTCCGCGAAACCAGCCCTCCCTCCTGGCCCTTTCGTTCTCAAGCACATTCCGTCGCGCGCTTCTGCGCCCACCCACACGAATATGGAAGGCGAACAAGCCCGCGATGTTGCTCGCCCTACGCAGACAGGGCAGTGGCTATCCACCTTACGCTACCATGACTTCTTGTGAGAGCCGTTGGCCGGAGTGAACGCCCCGCCACATGCCTTGAGCCATATCCATTCTGCATCAGAAGGCCGCATTCAGCCGTAATGTAGATTTTCGCCCTACGCAAGCGCCGTATCGCATTTGTTTACTCGCATGTTCCATCGAAGCTCTTGATTGATGGAGGGTGGCCCTACACCTCTGCATCCGTCTGCGGTGTCGTAGTGAGCTACCAATGGCTAATGGTTTTGTTGTCCAGCAGCTTTCCTCAATCAGCGCCACAGCCTCAGCCGGACGTCCCTTTGTATGCGCTTGTGGATGACAGCATCTCCGGGCACGGTGTATCATAGGCGCAAACGAGGGTGGCCACTGAAAAAGCGCCTAGTGGGCACAGCACGCGGGAGATGAGCTAGCAAGCTAATGAAGCTCCGCTCACGGCTGGGAACAAGACGAGAAGCACAGTAATGCGCCACCCACCAGACCGCTTGTATCTCCACTAACAGCGGGACGGCAGCGCTTTGACGGGATGAGATAAATCACTGCAATTGTACTAACGCATGTTCTCTTCTACAAACAAAAGTGATCGACGTACTGCTACCATATAGCGCCCACCCTACCCTTGAGACAAAACGAGCGAAAAGAGCAAAAGAGCAAAAGAGCTTGTCACAGGCAGCGCGATGTTACGAAACCCCCGTGATGGCATCTAGGCTACCCCACTGCACAGGTCCGATCATACACTATCCTGGCACTTATTACTTTTCCATCGCGGACTGCCACCGCTCAACCACTTTACTATGTTGAAGGTTGCCTGAACACCCCACCCTCACGTTCGCCAGTATCTTCGGCTGCACCATCGCTACACCTAAGATCGAATCCGAATCGCACGCCCCTCGGTCGATGAATAAATCCCTCGCCACGGAATTGGGTTGTCGTTGAGGCGAGCCAACACGGGTTTCGCACTCAGCATGCTAACCTCGCGGTTTGACGCGACGCAAAAGCGAGTCTTCGATGGCTCGGGCAAACCCGGTCTCCAGCAGGCGCGGCCCTTCCACTGGAAACTAAGGCGACCGATGCCAACTTCACATACTCTTACGGGTGTCTCTTCGCGCCGGCGCTTCCTCCGCTCACCTCCCCGAGAGCCTTCCTGAGCTCCTTGATGGCTGTGGCCATTGTGCTTTCCAGCCTGTCTATCTGCGCAGCTATCGCAGCATTGCCTGTCTTCTGGTCGAACTGCTCGTCTGCTGGGCGCCACGACTCCACGACAGACGACGTGACGGAAGAGTGCAGCCAGGCGTTCTGGTCACCCGCCACCCAAGAGCACGAAGAAGTCACGCTGGTCTTGCAGACGTCTAGAAACCTGGGATCGATGCTGGTGAGCAGCACGTCCTTTGGTGGGCGTCTGCTCCAAGACATGGAGGCCAGCCCTGGGAGGCTACGTGAGGTTGTTCTGAGCTAAAAGGATGGGAAGGGCTGAAGGTGAACTTCGCTGGCCAGTGGAGCGGTGCGGGGAAGGACTGCGGCGGGATCGGTTGAGGCGGCGGCCGGGGCGACCGACTACAATCTACACGGAGAGTGGGCTTCAACGACGCCGTTCTCCTCTTCTTGCTCGTCGGTGTGCTTGCGGGATCGAAACGGAAATGAGGGCTTGCGGTTTGCATCATTGCGTTGGAGAGACTGCTATCTCACGACACAGGCTGGTGTTCCTTTTTTATACCACAGAGAGAGCCGTGTAGCTGACTGCAGATCCATCTGACTGCAGACCCATCTGGCGGCTGACCCATCTGGCGGCTGACCAGCTGCGGTGAGACGCAATTGTCATCGCATTGAGAATATACAAAACTCGGCCTACCAGTCACTCATCCTTGACGGCCACGGATCTCACGTTACTCTTGATTTCCTCAGTTACCGTAATCAGAATCAATTTCCGGTTATGGTATTTCCCCCTCACAGCACTCGCACGCTGCAGCCACTAGATGTGACGATGTTCAAGCCTCTCTCATCAGCCTACTCAAACGCGGTCATAAAACACTTCCTCAACGCTCACGGACTACTCTCAGTTTAGAAAGGAGACTTCCCTCCGTCCTGGGAGGCCTGTATTCCATCTTTTAAAGAAGAACCAATCCTGAAGTCATTTGAGGCAACTGGTATATGGCTGTTCAACCCTGAGGTTATACTCAAAAGGTTCGCACACTCACCGCCAAGCCAAGATTCAAAACACAGCTCTACCTCAATATTAAACGGGAAGGACTGGCTGAAGATTGAGAGCCTTAAACGCTCCCAGGTCGATGATCAGAGTAGTAACGAGGTTCAAAAGCTTAACCGCTCGCTCCGCCACATCTCTGTTCAAAATGATCTGCTTCACACTGAGGTACACGGCTTAACACAGGCTCTTCTATCTACAAAGGAGAACAGAAAGAAGAACAAGCCTGTAGACCGTCGGCAACGTAAGGAGTACGATGGTGGAGCAATGTTCTATTCACCAAAGAAGGGGAAAGAGGCTCAGGAACGTGAGAGAATGAGAAAAAAGCAAGAAGGGAAACAACTTGATAAGGCTCGAGAGAAACCACAACAGGCTTTAGCAAAGCCCATTAAACTTAAGAGAAAGAAGGAAGAGAAAGAAGGAAGAGAAAGAAGGAAGAGAAAGGTTGAGGATTCAAAGGAGAGGAGAGGGAGAGAATTTAGGCTGAGAAGCAAGCTACATGCCAAGGTAAAGAACAAGAGAATGGAATACCAAGAAGCCTATAAAAACACCCCCAAAGGGAAATAGAAAGGTTCCAAAGCCTCTCGCAAAGAAACAGAAGAAGCAGGCTCGTGTGAAGGTTACTGCAGAGGTTAGGGTCGAGGACCAGGATGATCAAGCACGTGATCCTTCACCCGTGATCACTTCAAGACGTGGCCGGAACATCAAACTTCCACGTAGGTTCAAATACGCCATCTTTTGTGCAGCACTGTGTTTACTGTTACGATGAATTTTTGGAATAATTCAGCTATTGTGGGTGATTCTGCAACGCCAGGTTGGTAGCAGCTCAGCTAGTGGAATGTGACAATAATATCAAGGAAATACCGGTGATAGAAGAAGACGAAGCGCTGCAGCTGTTAGGAAGCAAGTTACAAGCTGAAAAGCTGCAGAGAACCGACAAAGACAGCGCAACGGAGCTGATGAATGCGCTTGACCGGTTGCCTCTTGCCATCAACCAGGCAGCGGGCTATATCAATCAGCAGGCAGATATGATGGTCCCAGATTACCTTAGGGGCTTTTTCGCAACCAAGTGTGTGGGCGACATAAGCGGTCTCTGGCAAGACAAAGACGGGCCAATGTCAGCGGTGACGACATGGCAACCGTACTAGAGTGCTGAGCTTCAAGCTTATCTGCGAAATCGTCGCACCGTTTGCGACATGCAACAGATGAGCAATGCCGGATGCTGAAATAGACATGTCCAGGTGTTGCGCTTTTAAAACCTTCTCCCATCCTTCTATGGCTAGCCTACTAAGCCCCTCCGCTTCGTTATACTCCCCTCTCCGGAAAAGCCAGTTCGCCAGGGCAGTCGTAGTGGTTAACATCTCTGGTCTCGCTTCTGCTGCTTGCCAGTTGAGCTTATTTGCTTCCTCGTACTTTCCCTATGAATAAAGCGCTATTGCCAAAGAGAACATGCTCGTTGATGTAGCCAAATGCTCGGATCCGAGCTTCCTCTCCAGTCCTTCGAGTGCCTGCCAGCTGAGCACTTCTGCCTGGCTGTACTTTCCCCGAGAAAGCAGAACCCTTGCCAGACAGAGCACGCTGACCAGCAAAGTCAGATGCTGCATCCCTAGTTGTTTGTCACAGGTTTCTGTGGTCCGCTGCAGCAGCTTTCTTGCTTCCTCATGCCTGCCACGCACCTCGTGAAGATAATACCCAGCGTTGATAAGACCCTGAGCCCTTCCTATGTAGAGAAAAGATATGTGGAAGTAATTGCTGGCGGGCTTTTCTAGCTTGGGTCTCTGCTCGACAAGCTGCTATAGGAAACTCTTTGGCTAATAGCATGACAAAGTTTTGTTCATACCGCTTTGCATTACCAGAAGATGATAGCAAGACCCGCATGCAGAGCTGAGTCAGGGTATTGCATGCATTCCGCACGTCTCGACATCTGGCGTAATAGTGACTAGAGAGGAGGCGGATAGGGTATTGAGGTCTCGATCAAATGATATTTCTTCGGTGCCCATCGTCCCTGCCACTACTGCGGTGCTGTACCGTCGTAACACTTGCTTAGGCATTCCATGCCGATCGAAGAAGCTCATTAGCGACAGCAACTCTGCTTCCAGCGGCTGCTTCTGCTAAATGTGCTCGAATAGTATCTGCCATGTTGTCACCGCTGACATTGGCCCGTCTTTGTCTTGCCAGAGACCGCTTGTGCCACTCGCACACCTAGTGGCGAAAAAGCCCCTAAGGTAATCTGGGACCATCATATCTGCCTGCTGATTGATATAGCCCGCTGCCTGGTTGATGGCAAGAGGCAACCGGTCAAGCGCATTCACCAGTTCCGTTGCGCTGTCTTTGTCGGTTCTCTGCAGCTTTTCAGCTTGTAGCTTGCTCCCTAACAGCTGCAGCGCTTCGTCTTCTTCTATCACCGGTATTTCATCGATATTATTGTCGCATTCCACTAGCTGAGCTGCTACATTCATGTTGCGCGAAGTGACCAGGACGGAGCCATTGCAGCTCTGAGGGAGATAAGCCGCCATTATCTCGGAGAGGCTGTCCTGCTCTTGTTGTTTGGATGGGGAAATGACTTTTTCGCTGTCGACATTATCCAACACCATCATCCCTTGCCCATTTCCCTTATCGCAAAGCCAGTGGTTCACTAGCCGTAGCACGTCTACCTTCAAGTTGTCGCGCCCCGGCAACTCGAGCCTCTCTGCGATGCCGCGGTATCCCTCCTTAAATCAGGTTTGGGTATTGGCATACACTCAAAAGACGAGTGGAGGTGCCTCTGCATTGAGAACATGATATGCGTATTTTATGGCGAACTGGGACTTGCTGAGACTCAGTGAGTATCGCTGTTACCACCATATAGACGTCAACTTACCCTATACCGCTTGGACCCACTAACGCCGCCCATATGCCTACTTGTGCGCAATTGTCGCTTATCCAGGCGAAAAATCTCGGTCGGTCAAAACTGGGCTCGCAGGAGGTGACATAGCGAAGAAAAGTTGGCGTGGACCCACATGTCTATCTGAAAGCACATCTGAGCATTGCTTCACTGATTTGATGGCTCACTTACCAGTGTTTGGCTTGTAGCCCGAGCGAAAAGTGGTTATTGTGTTGTTCGCGATACGAGTGTTCATGTCGAGGTAGGTTCACTGAAATACGGCACGTTCAAGAGGTAGGGGTTTGCAAGCAATAGCAAAAATCCAGTCGACAAAATGGGTCCTTTACGTGTGCTTATATACGGGCGGAAAGGGTTCGCCGACCTTCATCGACCCGCATTTTTTTGTTGTTATATGCGATAAGGGTTCCATATGAACGCGTTACTGATTGTATACCGCTTCATCTTTAATTACCCAAGCACCATCCGATCATGTCAAAGCAGTTCGGTCTATCACGGCTAATGAAACTTCAGGCGTCGGCGGCCATCGATTAACCGCCAAGCTAATGCAATGACAGGATACCATCACCCGTACTATTCCTAGTTTGAGTGATAGCCCGAAAACGAGTCTAGTGACATCCGCTCTTGTTATGATTCGACTGCGATCTGATTTAACGGCGATGCTTAGGAGCCCAAACAGAGATTATATTAGCCGTTGGGGTCGTGACGTGATGGAAAAGCGAATATTTCTCGCGGAAAAGCCCTTTGGAACTATTATGAGATTACTAAATTACACAGCACATACGTCATAGATGCGTCTCAGGAGCTATAATAAGTGCAAAAAGCGCTCGCAAGTACCTCGGTTTACTAGTGCGAACCACTCTATCTGTCTTAATATATATCAGAATATTAGGAGAGTATTATCCTCATTTACGCTCTCCTATTCGGGACTAGCGCGGAGGAAAATGCGGTACCTATAAACTCTTGTCTATTATGGACTAGCGCAGTTACGTGGATTTTCTCACTTAATGGTTTATCCGCCAATGTCCCCTTGCCATATGCGTGCTCAAGTAAGTTGTTTGTGACACTGCTACGGTAAGCCAATTCTATGGTGGGTAAAGCTTGATCTCTTCCTCGTTTTCTTCGACGGTGAGCACAGATGCCGTTAGCGAGTATTTCGGTGGGGCGGGTGCGCCGGCTAGGCTCAAACGCTCGATCTTCACATCTAGCTACCATCGCTCGCCGTGAGCCACCTCGCTCACACCACGTTGGCTTACAGTAAGTACAATGAATCTCAAAAGTGTAAGAGCGGCTAGCCATTCCTTTGGATGACGCAAATAAACGGAAGGTCATTTCCTCTTGCGAAGAGTCTTTTGACACAAGGTTGGGTGCGGAGCAAAGAATAAGCCGCTCCGCAAGCGCAGCCATGTTTATGCAGATGAAGGATAAGCGAAAGTATAGCTTATCCTAAAGCGCAAGTCACCAATGTGATGATTCAGCGCAACAGATAACTTACCGCTTACGGATACTACTTCGGAGACTACACGCTCGATACGCTTACCGTTAATGGAGACTTGATAAGCTGCTGATGGTGCAAGACGGAAAAGACGATGGTGCAGTTTACTTCAGCCCGGGAGATGGCAATTGATTCGGCCGAGGAATGGTGAGCCACTCGGCTGTAGCATGGTTAGTCACTCGGGTGTAGCAAGATCAATCACTCGGCTGTAGCAGGTGGACCACCTGATGATAGTTTGACAACTCACATGGCTAGGGGTTTGTTGCTGCTACTGCTAGGTCGCGATGAGTCACTTTTTCAACAATGGCAGGTGGTCTGATCAGAACGAGGCAGTTCCATATGCGCGCTAGCAAAGACATCATGCAGAACATCGCTTCCGTGTAGCCGTCACTCCGCGTGCTATGAAGGAGTGACTCGCCTTACTCGGTCGAAGTTTGTGACGGGTTTGGCAACCTATCAGATCGACAGGGTCAACCTGGTTTCCCTGAAAGCACGGGAGACAAATGAAGATGTCAAGTCATCGAGAGAAGTGTTTTTCTACCGAGTGTACCGAAAGACATTGACCGTGGGGCTCCACCGGCTTTGGCTGCCTCGAAACTAAGGTGATGAACAGTAGCGAGTGGACCGATAGGGGGCAGATGAGGGGCTGTTAGAGTATAGGGAACCACCCGCCCAGTACATCCTGAGAAAATTCATAAGGATATGGTGCGCCACTCATCGCCGGTATAGCGAGCCACTTTAGCATAGCATAGTGAGTCACTCAGCCCGAACAAGATCGTTTAGTTGAAGCACAGCGATCCAATTGACTGAAGCATGGTGAGCCATCCGGCTGTAGCATGGTGAGCCATTCGGTTGTAGCATGGTGAGCCATTCGGTTGTAGTATGGTGAGCCGTTCGGTTGTAGTGCGACGATTTCATCGGTTATGGTATGACGAGCCACTCGATGATGTCCCTGTTAGTGCGAATGGGGAACGGATTTCCGCGGCGACGATACCGCTAGCAGCTATACTCGAGCGAAGTATCTCACCCTATCTAGACCACCTGCCATTTTTCGACTAAGTGACTCACCATAACCTGGCTGCGGTAGCAACAACTAGTTCGTCGGGTGAACCATCGTACGATCACCGGGTGGCTCGCCTTGCTACAACCGAGTGTCTAATCATGCTACAACCGAGTGACTCACCTTGCTACAGCCGAGTGGCTCACCATTCCTCGGCCGAATCAATTGCCATCTCCCGGGCTGAGATGGGCCGCACTATCACCTCAAAGCGCTTTTTCATTGTGCACTGTCAGCGGCTTAGCAACTCTGCAGTAACGGTAAGCGCATCGGGTGTGCAATTTTGTGGAGTGGTATCCACACACGGTAACCATGCGCTGGATCATCACATCGGACATGTGCATTTCAGGATAAGCGATACCTTTGCCTATCCCTCTTGTGCATGAACATGCTTTCGGAAGTGCGGTAGCGGCTAGCCATCCCTCTGAATGACGCAACTAAGCGGAAGGTCAAGGCTGGCAAAGAATAAGCCGCTTCATAAGCGGGATGCGATACATCTGTGCACACCATGCATAGACTGCATAAGATGCTGGCTCGTACGTCGGGGCAAATTGCGCCCAGAGCGAAGAACGATAAGCGATCGAATAAGCCTTCGTTGTACCGGTATGCTTCGCCACACGCTGGCCAACAAGCAGCTTATTGTTCATTCTTTCTTCTGCACCGAGTGCGCGCTGAAGCAACTATTGCCAGCGCAGAGCTATTCCGTAAGCTGTTCCGTGTTGGGCGAACACTCTTGGCGAAGAATACACGGTAAGCGGGAAGCCCGTCCTTCTGAGAGCAGCACCCGCGCTCAACAGACACTCGAGGCAAGCCTGCGTCGCGCGTGTCGGTGGCTCGTCGGATGATACTGACGACCTCACCCGGCAAATCAAGTCATGACTCAAATGTCTACGGGCGTGGTACGGACTGAATTTAGCCACTTTATGGTGCATTTTCAACGTTCCTATCTTCTTATTATTTTGCATGTTCTACTCTAGGATGATAACTCGGAACGCATATCGTTCCCGGAACGCGTGTCGATTTCATATGCACTGACCATCGCGCCGAGATCTGCCACGGCGGGACCTAAGCTAATACGGTTTAGACCTTAGCCTCATCAGCAGATACGTAGGGCCCCTTTTTGTTCCCAGCCCGGAATAGACTACATTCCTATCGGTACGCAAGTATGGCTTCCTTCTCCGAGTCTGATGATTCGATTTTATATCCTAATTATCTTCATGGGGGTGGAATTCCCTCATGAGCTCAATCGCCAGCTCGAGCCGCTTGGCCTATACCTCAATTCGCCAGAACGTGCTATACTATGCCAGACTTGCAAATACGCATTGAAGCTCAGCGAGAAGTCCAACAATATTAAGAGGCACCTCAAAAAGCATGACATCTCAATTTTGCAGCATAAGCAGCTTGCCGACTTCATCCGGACACTGCAGCTACCAGACCCTAAGACCCTACCTCCTAGGCAGGACGGCTCTCCGCGCCATCCATCCCTAGCGGCTCGCAAAGGCGTCGTATGCAGTCACTGCGAGGTGCTTTGTATGGACAATCTGGATATTGGCCGCGAAGCCAGCACCGTATGGATATATCCGTATGTTTGATGGTGCCTCTGCAGCGCGCTAAAGCCCGATCAAGGGCATTTACTATATGGATGAGCTTCATCCTATCTTCGAGCGAGCTGACAATCTCTAGGCCCCCGTAGCAGCCAAGCCTTAAGTCAGTCTCTCGCCCCAATTGCGGCAGTTGGGTTAGTTGCACCAGAAGGGCTCGTTTCTCACCGCGAAACAACTCGTTCCATCCAGGGTGATGCATCTAATTATTGACCATAGCCATGTCAGAACTACCAACGTTCATCGTGGCGTTTGCACGCTGCTCAGTCACGTGCTGTTGCTCTAAAGCGTGCACCTGCTCAAGGCGAACGCAATGCGAGAGGGACGCTTGATGTACGGCATTCTCTATGGCCCCATTATCGATGGTCGTGGTATCACTCTGGGGTAACTCCACCATCCAAAAGCCAGAAGAGCCATTCTCGGTCCAGGTTTGGAGAAGGATACCAAACGTACCGTCGTCGCGTTCCCAGCGTGGGTGTCGCTGCTTTCTAGCTTTCTTACCGGCGCCTGGATGCTGATTCTTTATGTGCCTATCGAAGAGGGCTGTACTCGTTGTGCGATGGTTTCGAGCTACCCGGTCGACCAGCCACCGTGGCCAGGTATGATAGGATTATGAGGCAGTGCTTCTGTTCCTGGAGCTACTCTTCGTGTTCGAAATGTTGATTTGGGCTTTTGACTCCCGCTCTAAGGAGCGAAGCGAAACACTCAAAGAAGCTCTCTGTCCTGGCGAGCAACACAAGCGGAGACAAATAGGCTGGGACGATAGGGAGGAGGTTCAGAGTTGGCAAGAATCGCTAAGGTGGTGGGCGGGGAAATGCGGGTTCTGTGTTGGTAATGGCTTGTTCGGGGCTCACATTGATCACACGCTTCGAAACTGTCCAAGGGGTGGTGCTGCGCAAAGGAAAACAGACCTTGGGAGTGGATTTACCTTGAAGGACTGAAAGCTGGAGGCGGATGTAGAACGTGTGGGGTGCCTCGGGAATTCTGCCAAAAGTGGCAGAGAAGGCACAACGGGGAATGGGACGTATTACCCTCTGGACATTGTCAGCACAAAACCATCGTGTATGATAAAATAGTCGGACTCTTCCACTGCGGCGATGATCGATATTGAATGGAGATGTTTGAGACTATTTCAGACGAGGGAGAAGACAGGTATATAGGCCTTTCAGAAGAGGATATAGCAAGTTGGCTTTCTACAAAACTGGTTGTAGAGGGATTTGAATGCTCGCTTTATATGCGGGTCTTTACTATCTGGACATGGGTCTGGCAAGCAGACCGGCTGTGGGAAAGTGTATGCAAGTTTGCTAAGTCCATTACTATATGTAGGCGATAATCAAAGTTTGATATACAGTCGGGCAAGGGCAAGGTGATCCACAGATACGTGCCATGCGAGGTGGGCGAGCTGGTCGTGCGGTACTTGTGCTTCAACCAACCGCTCTAGAGCTACAGGGGCAATTGTCCTTTGCATTCATTCCGTTTTCTCGGCGGTTGATTCGCTCGCTAACCCCTCCTCTCACCAGAAGTATGCGCTGCAACAGCTGCAAGTGCTACGCGTATAATTAAGCAGTAGATGCGCTAGACTGTAATGACTCTAAAATGTAGCTAATACTAATAAGTAACAACACCAGTCCCTGTGTTTGTAGCCGTAGCAGTTTATAACAACGCCCGCTGCATAGATTCCTCTCCTGAGAGCACTTTAGACTATGAACAAGATAAAATGGGGGAAATTGCAGCCAGCCACCGCTTTTCCTGTCAGCGTGCAGAACCTTTGCCATGTGTGCATCGCTGCTGCCATGTTCCGTTACTACAACATCACTTACTCAGGATATCCAGTATTTTCTATATCTTGCAATGAACCTTTTCTCGTACCTCGCGGACCATCAAACGTGGTTATGTATCTCGTATGGCGTCAGAGTAAAGCAGCGTCCAATCGCTCGTCCTTAGCACTTTGTAGTCTACCCGATCGAATGCATTCCCACTAAATCCACATCTTTAGCACTTCTACCGTGTAGGTATGTTGTTTAGATGCGCATGCAATTTGTTGTTGCCATAGAGCACCATCCATAGGCTGTAGTAGCCTAGAGCTCATAGGATCGCTAGTACTTGACGTACTTCGACGGCGAAGTGAGGCGGGAGGGAAGGGGGAAAATTGAAGATAACTGTAGGCAAATAACAGCACAGGGCACGGAACAGGATAATATCAAGCTAATGCACTTACATGATAAATCCCTGTTCTGGCTCATGTTACTGTCTTGAACTTGAACTTTCCTCATCACGGAAGTAATTGAAACAGTGGATTGCGGGGGTAACAATTCCTTCAAGCTCTAGTGAAAATTTTGCATTACCTACAACAAATCCCTGATTAAGTGGCTGCCTTGAGCCTGTTAAATACCGGGGGCGCCTCCAAGGCTCAACCTGATCGTATGCTCAGCCGCACCAACAACATACCACTCAGCGAGCTCATGGCACAAGACAATCGTCAGATTTGAGGTGGTTTGGATGTTGGTTTATTCTGTATTCTATACTAGTGTGTGCTGTAATCCTAATGTAGGAGGTCACGGAAGAGTGTTGGTGGGTAGTACTTACCTTACACTCTACTCTTTCGCGCTAGCCCTAATTAGGAGAGTGTACAGGAGGATAATACTCTCCCAATACTCTCTCATTATGAGCGTGCTCTGATAACAATACAGAAAGAATTTAAAGACTGCGCTAAAGCTGAGATCCAGACAACTTGTGCGCGACACGGCTTCCGCTAAACCAGGTCGCAGAGCTTCGATATATAGAGTTCCTAGCTCTTACACCTGCCGATATGAAAAAAACGACCGAATGTAGCCTAGCAGTATCAGTCATTAGAGACTAGTTCTGCGGGATTGCTCTTTTGGGGTAGTATCATAGGTGTTAAGCTTCATAAAGTAAATTGGGGGAGGAAAAGCGGAGGCTGTTGATTGAGGTTCAAGTCCGTACAATGAAACAATTGAATGATACGCTCCTGAGGCTACTTAACTGCCCTACCTTCTACTTCGTGATACATCCGGCTAATCGTCCGCGAAAATCAACTTGAGTTCTCCAAGACTTCAACATAACGACTGGTATCGCATAGATCCCCTGCTAGTAAGCATAGGCAAATCATCTTTAGTTAAATAAACACTCGATTTTTGATACTTCTCCTCTCGCGTGCAATGCATCATTCATAGAACATTAAATGATAGTACGAGCTCGTAACAATCACTGCACCTAAGAATACCCCAAGATTAACACTCTCCGGTCACATCATAGGCTCCCACGCAGAAGTTTGGAGGCAAATGAGTCTGGAGGTTAAACTGTAATCTAAAGGGAGAAGGCTGGAACGCCGATATAGGTCCTTTCACCTCCACCAGCTTACCTTGATCTGCGTACAGGCGGCCCAGCATATGCATAGCATCAAGAACGGTCTTCTTTTCTTCGCTTCTATCAACGTCCTCGTAATCCCCACCTCTTCCTATGCTTAGGTCAGTCTGACTTGCTATCAC
>JAMAHW010000236.1:0-13041 GCA_023627715.1 Periconia sp. R9002 | reverse complement strand
TTAACAAAAAAAATAAAAAAAATCTTTTTTAAAATGCAATTTAAAATAAATGCCCCCCTTTTTTTATATTCCAAATTTTTTTTTTTTTTTTTTTTTTTTTTTTTTTTCTTGCCCACTTAAAAGCTAATAACAAAGAATATTGGGTAGTCGTCAACATGGAAAAAAAAGAAAAAATTTAGTCGGGGGTATCAAAGAAGCATTTGAATGGATCAATCCTCGGGGCAAAACTAATGTGGCTGAACAAGTCGCCATGGTGAAAGAAGCGCAAAAGCGACGAAAAGCAGATTTGGTTTTATACAGTTAACATCTCGTAGTCATCGTCCACGTCTTGCAATAGATCGAGGCAATCAAAGTCGTCAAAAGTATCTTCATCACCATTGGATTGGTTGGGAAAAGAATCCAGGCTCGACTCGCGATACAACAACTCGTCAGGTGCCAGGGTTGTCATGGCGGGGCTCTGGGACTGCGAAGGCATGTCCGATTCGTGAGTGTTAATGTTGGTTGTGGTGGTGGTGGTGGTGGTGCAAAGATTGGTCTGTTGCGCTCGCGAGCGGGTTGCCATGTCGAAGCCGGAGGCTTGCATGCCTAGGAGATCTCCAGCGCAACGAGAAAGATACTCGTCCACGGCCCAAAAGCCACAGCCGCTGTGGCGCAGGACCTCGTTTTTAAGCTTGAGGAGCTCCTCGCGCAGCATCGCGATGTTCTGCTTAAGGGCTTTGTTCTCGGCAGCGTGCTCGCGGGCGCGGTGTTCGAGGCAGCTAACGTATTCCTTCTTTCGCTGGCGGCACTTATGTGCGGCAACGCGGTTCTTCTCCAGACACGACTGGCGGGCCGATGAAATTTGGAAAGGGACGCCGTCGACGGTAAAGGCTTCGACTATCCGCGGCTGAGACTTGGGACGGCCCCGCTTGCGCTTGGGCGGCTGAGAGTTGTCTGAAGGAGCTTGGCCCGTGAAGGGATCAGTTGACATGTGGTTGGTGGCCGACGCCTGGCCAGCATTGGAGGGGTTTCGAGAAGTTCGACACCGCTTTGTCGCGCGTCCTTGGTCTGAGTCCTGTCTTTGTGGCAATGAAACGTCGTCGGATGAGATTTTTCGACCTTTTTGCTGCTCCTGCTGCTGTAGTGGTTGAAAGTTTTCTAGCGCTTGCAGCTGGTGGCCAGGGAAAAGAGCTTTGTTTACCAACTCTTCAACAGAAATGGACGTATCTCTGGTCTCGTGGGATGATGGTGGTGGCGAGAGCTCCTCAGGTGGAGTAAACTGGCCGAATCGCTCCACAGAGCTTTGTGCGAAGAGAGATGGGGGGGTTTGTGAAAGAGAAATTGTTGAAGGAGGGGTTGCCAAAGGTGGACTGCTTGTTTGAGTGGAGGTCGAGGGGGCTGAGGGCGGTAGATGCATCATTTGCCCATTTGGCGCCGTCGAGACGATGTGATTCTATTTTCGACTCCATAACCATAAAGGGCAACAGTAAGAGATAGAGAAAGATGGAGAGGTGTTTATTGTCCAAGGGTGATGTCTTGAGGGAAGCATGGTGGAGTTGAGAAGAGGAATATTTACTGCGCGGGCATTATAATAAGGTAAAGTCCGGTAGCGTAGGCGTACGGGAGAGCGTACGGAAAGCGACGTGGTGAGACAATCAGTGGGAAGAAGGACCTCCGCGGATGAACACGACGAACGTTGGCGTTGCCGCCCTGTCACGTGGTCTTTTTACTTTCCTCGTCGAGCCGTGCCTGTGACATGTGCATGTACGAGCCTACTCACCCAATCAGATGACGGTGGAATAATGGTATGACGCCACTGCCTCCTTCATGCATCCTTCTCACATGGTCCGTGTGATATGGGGAAATTCCAAGTCTAGCAATGATATCATAGCCCACAGTGGGAAAGTGGGCATTTCACCATGCATTTTTAGCATTGACCATGAGAGGCGGAAGATGCTCTCTTCCCCCTGGTTCTTGCATAGGTCCGAAATTCGGAAGCGATCTGTTGAGCAAGCCTTTGTCGTGAATCGTGATTCACTCTATCTGTCTATCTTTTGCTGCGGTTCGCCTTGTTGCGTCGTCGGCATGTTGCTTGCGTAAATTTTCTATGTTGATCTTTCTTTCCCCAGTTTGTAGTACACTGCCAATCCTTTCTCTGATGATGAACCTCTCCTTCATATCGCGCGTGCAGTGTGTGTGGGCATCCGTGACGTCAGATTCCGCAAACCTCTCAAGCCAGCGTTAATTCTTTCCCTTTTAGTTCTTATCTTTCCTCTTGGATTCTGGTGCTTGCTCGCTCAGTTCCCACTGCCGAGGGGATAATCGCCACTTTTACGTCTTCCCGCCTGCGCACCGTCTCTATACCTGTCTCGAAACTGTTGGTCCGACCGTCATCTCCAAGAGCTTGGAGATGCCCCACTTCAATGTTTGACACTTCTTGACCTCCCTGGTTGAAGGACAACCCACTACCAGCCAATGATAGGTGGATTTGAATGAAACTCCTCATGACCCGATATCTAGATAATTTCCTTATCAATGAAATTCATGAAGCAGGATTTTAAACGTGGTTCCAGTGGATGCTTGTCTCACCTGTTCAATTTGCCCGCTCGGTCAAAAGAGCCGCACCAACCACTTCGTGCCTGAGCTATTACGGGCATTAAGCCACGCATATGTTATGCTTGTCGCCGTAAAACAGGCAAACATCACCGGACTACTTATTTCGGTCTCCATTTGAGCAGTGAAACAGTTTCAATTGTCGGCAGTGATTATTATATATCGATCAGCGCAACAACTGCGCACAACATTAGACGCAAGAGCACAACCTACCATCCCAACCGCTCTATTTGACGACGGGTGGAAGTCACATCTGGTGCCATACATGCTTCCCTGTAGCATGGCATTCAAATTGCGATCCTTTCTAAAGTGGCTGGCATTTTGGCGCGGCAATGAGGTACCCCCCGCTTCTCCCTTTTCTTCACTTAATATTCGTCTTATAGAAGTCAGCACTATGATTTAGTCTTATACCGTCGCGGCGGCGTTATCTCACTAAACGAGGTATGTTATGTTTTATAAAACTTTAAGCAGCCCTCTTAACATCGGTGTGTAAAAGAAAGTCCTAAGAACTAACAGTTTTGGGTTGCAGTCGATGTCTTCGTTTGGAAGGCCGAGTTATGAGAGTACAGATACGTAGTGGATGGTGAGAGTGTGGCAGAAAGGTAGTTTTGTGAAGGGGTCTGAATTCATCTGTGGACGATGACTTGTAGTGTGATGATGTACGACTTCGATCTATCTCGGCATGCGAACTATTCCTGAGCAAACGGTTGGACGGTTGGTCATACCTCTACTTTTTGAACAACCGCGCAATATTCAGCGATTCTAATTTCGTTTGCGCAATATTTGGGGGGCAGATCAGAATTAGAGCCACTCCAGGGAGTGCACGCCCACACAGCATGCACATACGCTGCGATAGTTCAGGACATCTTGACAATAGGCGTAACAATAACTCCACACCCTGAAGATTATGCGCTACGTCTCTCTGGTAGGTAAATGTCGTTTCGACGCGACTAGGACTTACACCAGACAGAATCCTAGCACCTAAGCTTTCTAAATTGCCTTGTTCGGAAGGGTTTGAAATCCGTTGAACACAGCAGTAGTCCTTCAACAAGGATGCACATGCAGGGCCGAGTAGTTAGCCTTATGTGCTTGTCGTTATCAACATTATTCTGCGCTAGCTAAAGATGTGTATAGAAAGGACCTACGCCTAACACGTTTGTTCACAAAAAGGATAGAGACCTTTCTCAACAAGGTTAGGGTCGGTGCGGGTTAGCCATCATCCTGTAAGTGGTGGACAAGCATTTCGCACGTGAGACATAGGGTAGTAATAAAAAAAATGCGCCTTCCAGTAGATGCGTATGGCTTGAGCTGTAGAGCAATACTAATCTTCTAGACTAAGTAAGGATTTCAGTTCGTTGCCTACGAGCAGACCGGATGCGTAACTTGCGTTAGGTCCTCGCCAAAGATCAAAACAAAACATTCGTTTCACGTAACAGAGCCCCGCCCGACGAATCAGGTAGGTCGGCCAAGAGTTTGGATGCCCCAAGCACTTGTTGAAGGACAACGGTCCAACAACAGCCACCGCGAACCACCGATACTGACTTGGAGAAGATGCCCCCAGCTCGGAAACTAGCCATTTCCAGGCTTAAGCAGGATCATAAGTTCCCCCGCAAACAGCGACACCAACAGCGCACCCAACGCGCGTGTAACAAGGTGAGTATCTACCGTTGTACAATAAACTCCACTAACACTGCGTCTTCCATTCAGTGCCGCGCACAAAAAGTTAGATGTACTGGCGGGTCGCCTTGCCAAAAATGTTTTGAGGAATATGTGACATGTAAATATACACAGAACCGGAGGGACCGCTTGGAAGAGTCCGTTTCCCATCCTAACCGCAATTGACCCCAGCTTACTAGGATTGCCAGAGCTATTGAAAAGAACAATGATTTCATCGGTTTGTTGAGGAATTTGTCAACTCATGTTGATGATGTGGGCAAAAAGATGATAGAGGAGCATCTCAATAGTGTACGACATTGCAGCTAGTCACATAACCAACGCTGACATGCGAAAGCTTCGAGAGGAGGATGACGACATACCTGTTTCAGCTACGGAGCTCAATGCAGGGACATCAGGCGCGGCTAGAAATCGATTAAGAAAACATTCGCTATCTCATGAAGGCAGTCGAGCACACAGTCCAACAGAGCTTGACATCCCTGAATCATTTGACGATGACGTCATTGAAATCTTGAACGAAGATCTACTGCGCAATCCAAACTCAAAAACTCCGAACGACACATACATAACGCAGTCGGAAGCAGCTGACTCATCGTTCCCACAGACGAAGTGGGGTCGATCTTGCCCTACAACATCATCCGTGGCTGTTGCCACCACTTCCAATATCAATCTTCCGCCCGGTGGCCCAAGCCCTTGTTTCTCTTTGCCGGCTCACTATCCAACTACAGAGTTGGACATGATGAGAATGCAAAACCTAAATGCTTTCCGAGCGCAACAACAAGCCCTATGCTTAGACAATCTCCAGTCCAATCCTAATCTCACCCTATATTCGAATTCATCGGTGCCTCTAGTCTTCGGCAATCCACTTGTAACAAATTTCGATCAGCCTGGCATGCTCTTTAATGACGTCTCATGGATAGGCAGATGAGTTCAGGTGTCGACTTTCAAACATACAATTCTCATAGCCAAAACACATGAATGACTAAATGTCTCGGGGTTTGATGTGGCTCAATAGTCGTCTCTTGATCCTGCTGCTTAAACAAAAGGCAATCAGGGTCGAGATATTGCTAAGTGACTGCAATTTTAGCAAAATTACATCGAAGCAAAATCAGATAAGATATGGTTGATCCCTAAACCCTGAAGCAGGTGGATTTCTTAAGCCGCAATACCTACTCTACCTCTATAGACGTTGCACGTTTATAGGCTCATTATGACATTTCAAGAAAGACATGGTTTCAAGCTTGGGCAGATATAAATCAATGATCAGCTGTTGCGTGTATGGGCAAAATCTTTTGAGGCTTTTGTGACGGGTTTTTCCGAAAATCGAGTTCTCGCTGTTGCTTTGATCGAAGATTGTCAGTTATTATGTCCAGAGTGGGGTAGGAGTAACGTAGACAGCGGACTAATATTAGAAACTAGTGAATTTAAAGGCACCGCAGTGCTGCGCCGTGTTAGCTCTACACTGGGCGCCAGAAATAAACCAGTTAGAGCGAAAGGTATGTCAAAGAAAGCAACCGTCAGCGATGACGTCGGCAAGGTTCTTCATCTAGACTAGCGGGATAAGGTGGAACGAAAATATCTTCCACTCCCTCCCACTAACACTATTTCGGTTAGCTCAGTAGATAGAAGAGGCTCCCATCCGCTAGCTTTTTTTTTGCAAGTTAATGTGCTTTTTTTGGGCTGGCACCTCTTAAAATAATAGCAGCAGTTTTTTGTTCACCCTGCCGTCCTCCATTCCAGCTACTATAAGAACATCTCACATGTCGTTCTTCACTGCTGCTTAAAACAAAGCCGCGTCAGTTTAAGAAGTGACAAAGTCCACTATGGGATAGTGGTTAGCTATATTTATACTCTATCCAATCATCTATTTATTCCATGACCGTAGTTGCGGCGTTATATGTGGAAGGTAAAGTACGGCACGCACGGGCGCTTCTGGCACCAATAAGAACTAAGGTAAGATAGGGCGTCATAAGCGGGCATTATTCCATTAACAGGAATCAGTTTTGAGGTTTTACGCGATTGCTAGAATCAGTTCCCTCGCGGTTCCAATCCCTCGCGGACTTCCGTTCTCAGTCCCTTGCGGGCTTCTGTTCTCAATCCCTTACGGACTTCTATTCTCAGTCCTGTTGAAGCAAGTGATTGAATTGTTGTTTTAATGATAGAAGGGAGCTGACGTCCATATATATACATGCTGGTGCCAAGGCCCCTAGCCTCACTACTACACCATAACAGTGTACGTCTCGGCAACCTGTGACACTCAACAAAAGCAGCAGGCTAAACGTAGCACAAAAAGTAGCATAGCTAAAGTACCGCAGTTCGCTTAGAAATCACTGTAAGGTGCAGCCTATGTGAGATGGTACTTCGAGTTGCCACCGCTAGCAGGAAGGATGGCCGAACCGTACCTACCATAGAGTTGCGCTGATGGCAATGATATATCGGTTTGGTGAAGAGGCGACGAACGATTCGTGACAAATAGAGCTGACACTCACATGTCAGGGTAGTGGTTGTTGGTACAAGGTGTGGTAAGAGCTTATACAGGCTCTCCGATATGCACTGGATCCGTGCTAGGGAGCCACACTGCGACTAGCTGTCAGATCTACAGTGAGAGCCAAAAATGCTTCTCTGGGGCTCGAAAAAGCTCCTCCTGCTGCTGCTGCTTGATTACATCAGCAGATTTGACAGTTGTGGAAAGCTGTTGCTAAGTCAACCAACGCCCCTCTCGATTCACTATCGTGGCGACCCTCGTACCACTTCGCAATGCGCTACAGCATGCGGCGATGTCAACATCACGGGCCTCCGCGACATGGAACCAGAAGACCACATCGCCTTCGAGCATCGCGAGGCATCCTTTGACGCCGCCGTCGACCGACGAAAAGTAGCACGCCCAAGTCCCGCGAGTCCTTGCGCCCTTCAAGCAAATCAGGCTAGACGGCACGGCAAGCGAGAGGATAATAGCTGAGAAGAAATAGCTTCGTAAAAGCAATATACCACGTATGCACGTACACGATTAAGACACATGATGAGGCCAAGCAGTTTGGGGTAGCATCAATTCATTAATGGAAGTCACGAGCCCGCTCGCCTGTTCAGACCTAAAGCACATCCACCATGTTGAGTCTAGATATGTCTGTTGTAATTATGCTTTCTTGAAAACCCCGACCCTAGTTCACGAGAGAACCTGCAGTTCGGGTAGGAACAGTACCACATAGGAAGATGTCGCACGGTCTCATGGTGTTTTGACCTTTGATGACGGATAAGGTCTTTTTTGTATCGGAACGCCTCATCACACTGGTTCACGGCACATTTGAATGGTGGATTATGTTTCTTAGGATGCTTACTGTGGGGATTGCATAAGTTATCCATCTTGAAGCGCTCGCTGTCACTTACTTGAGAAGATGCCGTTTTAGAAACAGCAGCCCGCAGTCGTCGCATTGCAAGGTGTCACTAACAGGTCAGCCATGAGTTTGGGGCTCGGGGGACTCAGATAAGCCATTTTGTTGGATTGCACTTTCCCTAATCTCATTATGCAATAAAGAAGGAATGACGGCATTATCAACCTCTTCAGATAGCTGGAAAGCAGACGATCCAATCTCGATTTGCGCTCCGCTCTCCTGGCCAGCAGGGTTGTCGGAACTTGTCGGTCGATTCCAACCATATTCTGGTAAAGGGCCTCCATTGCCCAGTTGAACCCACGCAGGATCGATGAACAGGAAAGGTTGTGGTAGTAGAAGTTTTTCGGGTTCAGTGGAGCCTGGTGAGTATTGACTAGAAATAGACGCCGGTTACTCGAAACGGGAGAATATGATTGTACACCTGCTGTAGAGAAGGAAGCGCTTGTAAGGAGTGGATCAAATGAATTCCAGCGTAAAACTGAAAAGACAAGGAAAAAAGAAATTCAGCTGGAGATGTAAAAGAATGGATGCGGTCCCACCTCCAGAGGCTGGCCGTAAAGAAGCGGAATAGCCAGCGCAAGATGAGGTTATTATACGTTCGGGCCTTGAAGTGGTTGTATTCCGAATGCAGGCAGGTGGCCAGCCAGCTGTGTCATTGGCTAGCGTGGATGGTAGGCTTCATAACAAGCATTGCTTCGATTATGAATGAACAAATGCACTTGCATGCTTCGTGCATGATAGGCCTCAAATACTCACCGTACTGCCTAGATTCGGGCCAGTGCATATTTCGGGATGGCCAGCGGCACGGTAGGCCTCAAAAATATGCGCTTTTCTAAATCAACCGAAATAGATGTTTTTGCAAACCTAAATGGTAGGCCTCGGGTGTAGCCTCTCACGACTATCATACTGTTGCTATTCCTACAACAGAATTGAAATGAACGGATACACCTGCTTTTATTCTATAGTGGTAAACTAATAGAACCGTAGATCCTTGAAACCACGCATAAGGGGGGTGTTCCTGATTTGTTAAAGCTTGCTACTATATTTCGATTGCGTAGTACAAAGATTCTATAACAGAACTGATCAATCAGTAATGGTAGATTCGGGGGTAATACTGTGAAAAATTTAATTCTTGCTGAAGAACACGCTACTACGATAGACTTAATGTACCTTGTTATTCTTTATCCTGTGCTTACGCTGGATCAATGTATTTACCCTGATAGAAAAGTTGTCCAGTAATGCAATAATCCATGTTCGTGGCACCTTTCAGGATCGTCTTGCAAGTCCCGTTTGATTTACTGGCAACTAATGCTTCGGGCACTACATTGAAAATAGACCCTTTTCGGCTCACAATACTCTCAGGACCTTGCATCGCATTACTGATATTCTGCGTTGACGGGAGCCCGAAGCCAAGAGTTGGTGGTGAAGCGTAAGGGCACGAGCATTGGATGATCGTGCCAGGGAACTCTTCGGTCGGCGGAATAGTGTCCCACCAATCCCTGCAAGTTCATACATCTTCTGAACTGTGTTAAGGGACCCCAGATAACTGCTGTACCCATATCGGTGAGCATTTTTGTGGCGCGCTCAATGATCTCCCCGTTTGCAACAACATCGCCCCACGTCACCCATTGCTGATATACGGGGTTAGTCACTAGTTCACCTTTGAAGGCACTATCTTGAACACCACCGAGATACTGGGCGCCAGTTTGGTTCGCGTTGAATGCCAATCCATATCGAAACTCAGGGAAGGCTTTGCTGGTGCACATATTGTCAAATCATCCTGGTTTGCCACTGAAGCTGGATTCAGCGCTAGCAAATTCAATCAGTCCATCTCGGGGAATTCCGTCACCTTCAAGTGAGGCCTTGACTATTCCGATATCCTGGTCTGGGACCGTGAAGTTCGACCTGTAGAGCATGACGCTGTCTTGGAAATACGAGCCAGTAATCTGATGTGGAGGACATCAGCAATGCATAAAATGGCGTTGAGTAAATCTAGTATGGAAATATCTGACATACGTAGATTTCGTTCCGTCCGATTGCGCTGTGGAAAACGAAACAGCAAAGTTCTTGTTAATGTCGGTGGAGGCTGAGCCTGGAAGATATTTTCCTGGGTTGATGAAAATGTCGCTTGAACCGGTGTCTACGAGAAGCTCAAGAGCTTCAACGCTACCGACTGAGTAGTTACCAAACCAGAAAAACTGTAGCATGCGAGAACTCCGACATTACTTAGATATGGTTTGGATGGATGTTGCATACATTCTCTTCGGAGGTTGGGGCGATTGGAAGAGCGCGGCGGTTAAGAGCTGGAGTTCCGATTCTCCTGACTCCTGTGAGAGGAACAAATACGACATCTGCGCGGGCAGCGGTCCAGAAACCTAGCATGCTGAGTGCTACTTGGTATAAAAAGTGCATTTTGGGTGGGAGTTTTGGCCGTTTGAACGTAGTCGTTTATTTTGACCTAAGTGCCCATAACATGAGTAGAGGCCTGTTGCTTGTATGGTATTTGTTAGGTGATTGATACTATCAGCTTACGAGCAATGATAAATTGAAAAATAGCAAGGGATAGATAGAAGGGTGCAGCTGCGCCACGTAAACGCGTATAAGCGCATCTTCTGCTATGACCTAAACGGGCCATGCGTGTGAAGCGGTAACCTACACCTAGTACACTCTATCGCCTTTCAACCTCTACAAACTTGCTAGAATAGAAATAAGAATTTTCAGAATAAGAATAAGTACTATAAGTGCAATGTTATTGAAGAAAAATAGACCTTTGGAGAAGCATATAGTGTTGGTGTGGTTATTGAATTGCTTCTGAGATTATTGCAAGTGCCGCTTTAACCCCTTTAAAGTGCGGGTAAACTCTTCGCCTACGTACGGGCCAACTAAGGAGTACTAAAGAACATCATCTAGATAATTATTCTACTGTCTGAAATTCCGCGGTTGAAACGATCATTCGACTGGATATAGCTTACCGGTAAATAGCTGCGAAAGGATTTCCTAAGTGAGATGCTGCAGAACGTATCGGTTAGTATTAATAAGATGGAACGAGGGATTGAGGAGGATGATACGTATATAGCGACTGTGTATGAGTTTATAGGAAAGGGCGAGAACCAAATGTGGCTATGCAGTAGGCATTGAATTTCTTATGGTGTGTTAAGTTTGGCTGTAATTGGAATAGAAGTCTGGGGGATTGAGAGAGCACCATTTTGCTTGATTATTTGGATATGGTTCACTGAAATGGAGCTTATTGGAGTACGAGAAATCTCAAAAACACGAAAGCTGATGATATACTGAAAAACAGCTGGTAAATTTCACTCATCCGTGACCCAATTGTCCATAAAGTCTTAGACCCAGCGAGGCAATGTCCAGTATACAGCCTCATATCTAGACCCGTACCGCCAACATAAATTTAAGCTTTGAAGCGTCTGCAAAGTAGTCCAGTCTCAGTAGCATTCTGACCGTCTTTGCATGACAAGATAGTATTACGTTTTCCTTGCAACCAGTCCTCACTCGGCACCCTCCTCTTCGATGGCTTGACTCGGTCGGGGATATCTTTATACTCTTTGAAGATGCCGTTCTTGGGTTTAGCCCTGTCAGGGGCATATTTGAACTCCATTGCTTGCATGATTTGGCCCATTATACTGTAACTGTCTGCATTGGCGATGGCCTGTTCTTTGTCTAAATAGTAAGAATCGATTCCGTAGCCAAGATCTCGATCTGTCGCAAATATTAGCACCCAATATGTGGGAGATTGGAAAAGAAGACTTACTAGCATGTGGCCACGTATGACCCAGTTCGTGCAGTAAGACCATACTACCAATGTATCCCATGTTCTCGAAATCGTCCTCCTCCATACTAGAGAACATCTTTGACGGATTAATGTCCTTGAAAAGGTTTAACCGGTTTTCTTCCTTGAGCCAGCCATCACAGATCTATAGTATATTAGTCTTGTAGGAAAACGTGGAATCTTTGCATGCACTTACAGTAAGAGTGGAACGACGAGGTAGCTCCCCAGACGGGTTCTTGTCGGAAAGATCATTATCGTTTGGGCCAGGCCACCTAGTGGTGAGCATAAGATCATCTCCTTCACATTTAGGGTTCCCCCCCGCCAGGATCATGTTTTCCTTGTCCCACCATTCCTGTTGGTCCTTTGGCCTTTGACTATTTGGAATCGATGGTGGATCGGTTTTTTCCTTGCTGTCATCCACAAGTTCCCATCTTTTATCAAAATTATCGCTGTCGCAGTAGATACGAAGGGCAGAAAGCCTACGCCCCCGTGCGCTCTGATCACTATACTTCTCGTACGAAGATACTGCCCATGAGCTATCAAAACCCTGGAAACCCCCAATTTGTTCTAAAGTTGATTAGTTGGATATAAAGATCTGTGTGTGCTGAGAAACCGACTCTTGAATGCCTCGACGTGCTTTTTGTCTTCTGGATCGCCTGTGTCGAACTTGAATTTAAACAGAGATTCGAATGCGCGATGAGCATCCGGCTCGTCTTTACTAGATCGGCTCATACGATCTCTGATCATTAAAGCCGTGTCTGTCGCTTCTTTCATCATTTTGTCTATCATGCCCGCTGGGAGATGCTTGTCGCATGACGAATCGATCCAGTAGGTGGTTTCCCGCGAATGAATAGGGACGGCGAGGAAGAGAAGGGAAGAGACCCCAATCAAAGCATCTGCGAGACGCATAATGAAATTCTAATAAATCAAAACGTGTGTGAAAAAATGAGTGTGAAGGTGTCAATTCTGGTCAAAGGAAGGTGTTGAAAAAAAGAAATATGTGCCTGCGTCAATGCTGCAAAACAAAGCAGCCTTTACGCTGGGTCTATATACTCTCCGCATTTGAAAAAAATTGATGTAATTTCCATGTACGCAGCTCTTCCAACAGTTCATAACTCCGTACAGAATAGCGGATCAAGAATTCGAGATCATCACCCCATGTGTGTACAAGAGACGGAAATTGGGTAGGTAGCCGGCCGAAACGTTGAGCCTTGCGCCAGAGACGTTGTAACTCTGGAAGGGCTAGCCAACATGGAATGTGCTTTCTGCTGTGGGTAGGTAACTACGATTTATCGCATGAGGCTACCATGATCAAGATGGTTGTATGCCGGGCAGTGGGGAATTGGCAGTGGGCCTGTAATGACCACTGCGATTTTATACAAAAGAGGAAATCTGAATGGATTACTAGGGCTAGAAATTAGTGGCCTAACTGTCTAGTAATTATCTATTCTAGGATTGCGGGGACTCGTCAATCCTCTTCGGGGTTTTGGACACGGGTCGCCTAAGTATATTTAGCGACCGACGAGTTTTTCTCCAGATTAGGTAACAACCGAATGACATGGGCCCATTTTCACGACTCGTATATTTTTACACAGGGAG
>JAMAHW010000235.1:0-13106 GCA_023627715.1 Periconia sp. R9002 | reverse complement strand
TAGTATAAAATAAAGTTCTAAAGAATAGTCTTAAATAAAATAAAACGCAACTTAAAGTAGTACTAGGTAAGTAGTAAAAATAATTAATACTTATCTATTAGCTCTAGTTAAGTATAATAAAGAAACTACTAAAGCTCCTAACTATAGAAAAGTTTAATAGAACTTAAAATAAACTAAAACCTTTCTTAGCTAATACTATACTATATCTAGATATATAAGTAGCACACTTTAACACTAAAGAAAAAAAAGTAGCTTATATAGCTATATATTTTAAAAATAAGGCTATAAGATAGTTTAAACCCTACTAGATAGATTATAAAACGTTTATACCTAGAATATAAAAACTAAAAATAGTTTTAATTTTTAGTAACTTTAACTACTTTACCTAAAAACTTAAGGGGGTATTTAGAGATAAGAATATCTAATAATAATCTACTAAAAAACTCTAGAAACTTAAATAAAAAAAGTTAGTACTTAACTATATATCTATATTTAAATAGTTATCTATAAATATAGAATAGAATAAGCTATCCCTAATATCCTAATTTTATAAAGGACTTAAGCTAAAAATTACTTATAAAATAATTTATATAGATAAGCTAATAACACTTAACGCACTTAAAAAATAAGCTCTAAGTATAGATAATAAACTCTAGTAATAGAAAAAGAAGAAAACGTTATAGGAATACTAGAACTAGGATTATAGTAATCTAATAATCCTTAACACAAATAAAGATAAGAAATCTAAAAAGAAGAAATTTAAATACTTTAATTATAGAAAGAAAGGCTACTATATAAAGAACTATAAAAGTAAAACTAAACCTAAGAATAATAAAAAAAAGAACTTTATATACTATAGTTATAGAAAAAAGAGATACTTTACTTAAAACTACTATAGTAAAAAAGCTAAAAAGAGCTAAGCTAAGAATATAGATAAAACTCTAAAAAAATTTAGAAATAAAAAATCTACAGAAAAAATTATAGCTAATAGTAAGTATGCTAGACTATATTAGACTTTTTACTATAAGAATAACTACCTAATATATATTAAAGCTAAGTAAGGAAATAGCTAGTTTTTAAATAGGAAACATAAGAAAATAGTAGTAAGTAAGGATAGGACCTATAAATAGGTAGAATCTAGTAGGAAGACTAGTAAGAGGTTAGAAGATACTACTAAGTATTCTATACTAACACTCTTTATAATAGTAAAGAAGGAAGAATTAAAATCTTTAAAAAAAGAGAGTTCTAATAATAGCTAGTAGTATAAACCTAAATAACGCTATTTAGGAGTAGTTTATATAAAAGTTATAGAAGAAAGTGACCTAGAGAGCTAGAATAACTCTAGGAATTAGAGATTTATTAAGAAGGCTAGACTAGAAATAACCTTTAAAGAAGCTTATAAAGAATAGAAAATATAATATCTATATAATACTAAATTTATATTATTTTAGAACTAGTTAGAGAATAAATACGTTATAAAATAAGAAATACCTATTTAAGTAGAATAAAGGAAGCTATTAAAGCTTATAAAATAAATTAATAATATATATACTTCTAAAAAAGTTGTTAAATACTATATTTTAGTATAAGATAAGCTAAGAGAAAATAAATATAAGAAAAGAGACAACCTTTAAGTTTAGATAAGATATCCTACGTACTATAAAGTAGTATAAGTATTATATATTAAAGTAAAATGCTAAATCTACATAATATAAAAAAAAAAGTATTAAGCCTAGCTAATCTAAAATAAAGAATAAGAAATTAATATTATTATACGTAAGAAAGTCTATAGATAGCACCTAAAAGATAGATAGTAGGGGTATATTATCTTTAAGCTTAGATTAAATCTACTACTACTATGCGTTATAGGTAGGCTATAGTATAAGTATATAAATAATAAATACGCTAAATATGTAGAGAAGAAAAAAAACGCCTATTACTAGCCTAAGGATAAGAAACTTAAAGGAAATATAGGACTATATATTATAATAAATAAGGTCTATTAAGAAAAAAGAATATAAATTATAGTTAATAGTAGAGTAACTAGGAACTTTATCTTAAAAATATTTATTAAGAACTAAGAAATAAAGTATATAATAAAATAGTATCTATAATAGCTTTATACTATAGAAAGGAACCTATTTTAAGAACCTATATAGTTTAAAATAAAGCTATTAATATTAGTGTTAGAAGAACTCTAGCTATATAATATAGTTATAGATATAACATAAATAGATAATAAGTAGGAGGTAATTCTAGGAATGCTATAGCTAAAAGTAATAAACCCTAATATTAACTAGTAAATAGGAAAAATTAGCTATTAATATAAATAACTTTAAGTAAATATTAAACTATATATTAGAGAGTTCCCTAAAGAATATAAGAAATAAAAAAAGCTACTCTAAAAACTAAGGAGTTATCTTCTAGAATATAAACTATAAGATATTAAGATTAAGCTAGAAGAAGGCAAAACTACTAAATAGAGACCTATTTACTAAAAATTAGAAAAAGAATTACGAATTAAAAGAGAGTACGTTAACTTAGTACTTAAAAAAGAATAGATTAGACTATTAAAGTTACTAGTATTATATAGAATAATATTTGTAGATAAAAAGGGGACTACTAAAAAATAGTTATACGTAGATTATAGAAAGATAAATACTATTACTAAAAAAAATTAGTACCCTTTACCACTAATAGTAAACCTCTAAGATTAGATAAGGAAAGCTATAATTTTTATAAAGTTAGACGTTACTAACGCATATTATTAGATTAGAATTAAGAAAGGCTATAAATAGAAAATAGCTTTTAGGACATAATATAGATTATATAAGTACTAAGTTATACTATTTAGACTTACTAATACACCTACGGTGTTCTAAAACAGAATTAATATAGTACTTAGGAAACACCTAGACGTTTTTATATTTACGTACCTAGATAACATCCTAATATTTTTAGAAACTAAAAAAGAATATATATAATATATATATAAAGTTCTAAAGAGACTTACGGAAAACTATCTATTTCTAAAAATAAAGAAGTATAAGTTTTATACTAGAAAAACTAACTTCTTAGGATTTATAGTAGAACTAGGGAAACTAGAGATTAATCTACACAAAATTAAGTAGATTAAAGAATAGCCTACACTAAAGAACGTTACAGAAATCTAGAAATTTAATAGGTTAGTAAACTTTTATAAAAAATTTATAGTAGGATAGTTAAAATTTACGGAACCTATTATGCAACTTACTAAGAAGGATATACCTTTTAAATAGATAGAAGAATACTAAAAATCTTTTAAAAAAATTAAAAAAAGATTTTTAGAATAACTAATCCTAAGAATATTTAATCTAGAATAGCCTAGAATTGTTAGAATAGACATATCTAATTCTACGTATAGTATCGCCTTACTATAGATTAACCTAACAGAAGGATATAAGTATTTAGTTAAATATTTCTTAAAATAGATAGAACTATTAGAGCTTAACTATCCTATCTATAATAAAAAAATGCTAGCAATATATAAGGCTTTTAAGTAATAGAGAGTGTACCTCTAAAGTACAACACATAGGACTAAGGTTTATATAGACTATAAGAACCTTATAGGATTTATAATAAATAAGGACCTAGGCTAATAATATACTAGATAGTAGGAATTCCTATCTATATTTAATTTTAAAATTATCTATATTAAGGGGGTAGAGAATTAATTAGTAGATACTTTAAGTAGACGCCTAGATTTAGAATTAGAAATTAAAGCAACAGGAATAATACTAGTTAAAAATAAATAAAAAAATCTTATTCTAGATAAAGTAGTAGCTAACTCTAAGCAAAGAAATAATAAACTAGACAAATAGATTAAGTAAAAAGCTACTAAAGAATGTCTAGAATAGCTATAAAAAAATATCTAAAACGGACTCTATATAAAGTATAATAGAATTTATATTCTAATAAAAATATAGTAGGAATTTATATAATAGTTTTATAAATTACCGATATATAGTTACTAAGAGATTAAGAAAACCCTAGAAAGACTACTAGAAAGATACTATATACTTAAAGTAAGAATAATAGTAATAGAAGTCCTTAGAAACTATAAGGATTACTATAGGAATAAATATAATAAGTATATACTATACAAAACACTACAGCTAGTAGAGACACTTAAATAACTATAGGAAACAATTATAATTAACTTTATTACGCACTTACTAAAGTTATAAGACCTAGTAACTAAGGTTAAATACGATAGAATTATAACTATTATAGATAAATTAACTAAGTATACCTACTTTAAACTATATACTAAGAAAAGTGGAATAGAGGTAGTAGTATATAAAATTATTAATATAGTAATTAGTAAACACAGCGTCCCGGATAAAATTATTATAGACTAAGATAAGCAATTTAATTCAAAGTTATAGAGTATAATTATAGCTATACTAGGAGTTAAATATAGCATAATAACAGCCTATTATCTATAAGTAGACGGATAGTTAGAATAAATAAACTAGATAGTTAAGTAATACTTAAGATGTTACCTTAACTATAATTAGAACAACTAGGTAGCACTATTACTAATAGCTTAGTTAGTATATAATAGCTTAAAAAACGTAGTAATAGGAATTACACTATTTTTCGCAAACTATAGATTTAACCTAAATATATATAATCTACCTAAGTATATATATACTTAGATAGTAAATAGTAAGAAATTTGTAGAAAGAATTAAAGAAATCTATAGTTAGTTACAACTAGACGCCGAGTTCCTTAATAAATAAATAGGGAAATACTACAATTAATACTATAGAGAAGGACCTAATTTTAAAAAAGGGGAAAAAGTATAGTTAAAACGCTAAAATATTAAAAGTAAGCAGCCTAGCCTAAAATTTAATTACGTAAAGATCGGCCTATACAAAATTACTAAATAAATTACGCTAGTTATATATAGATTAGAACTACTAAAGAATATAGGAATTCACCTAGTATTCTACGTCTTACTCTTAGAAAAAGCACCCTAGAACGCTAAACTAGCGGTGTATAAGTGTTACAGCTATGCCTTACAGAATTACTCTTAGCACTTATGGTGAGTGTAAATTCGATAATAACCATAAGTAGTACGACGCAGATGAAGACTGGGATCTTAGACCTAAAGCGGACCATAATATAAACACGTGATGAGGGGATTATATAACGTCTCTATAGCTCTATGACTATAGAGATATAGAGCTGTTTCTGTAACTCTACTATAATAGAGCTATAGAGCTTAGGAATTTTATTAGTATATAGTAAGTATATATCACACTCCTTAGGTAGTCTTTATCGTTAATTTAATCTTTTAACTAAAGAGCTACCCTACTTTTAATATCTACTATTTGGAATCTATTGCATCGTGCTTATTAACGGTCACACACCCTACCGTTATCCTATGATATTATACTTCTATTTACTCCCCTTACGTACTACCTAGTATCCTGCTTTAAGGCCTGAGCAGGACCCTAATAGTTTAATAATTAAGTATTAGAAGAGCGAAGCGTAAGTAGCGTACGGTCTAAGCTAAATAATAGTACTAGGATAACAACCTAAGGGAGTAGTAGCTCTATTAGTACGTTTGTTAGACGATACGGACTATTAATAAATAAAGGAAGCTATCTAGGCCTTAATAGTATAGAATAAGGTCCTAAAGGACGGTCTCGAACAAAACGAAGCACAACTTAAAGTAGTACTAGGTAAGTAGTAAGAATAATTAATACTTATCTATTAGCTCTAGTTGAGCGCGACAAAGAAACTACTAAAGCTCTTAACTATAGAAAAGTTTGATAGTACCTAAAACAAACTAAGACCTTTCTTAGCTAACGCTATACTATATCTAGACATATAAGCAGCACACTTTAACACTAAAGAAAAGAAGGTAGCCTACGTAGCTATACACTTTAAGGATAAAGCTATAAGGTAGTTTAAACCCTATTAGATGGATTATAGGACGTTCGCACCTAGAATATAGAAACTGGAAACAGTCTTAATTTTTAGTAACTTTAACTACTTTACACAGAAACTTAAGGGGGTATTTAGAGATAAGAACATCTAACGATAATCTGCTGAAAGACTCTAGAAACTTAAATAAGAAAAGTTAGTACTTAACTATATATCTATATTTAAATAGTTATCTATAAACACGGAATGGAACGAGCTATCCCTAATATCCTAATTTTACGAAGAACTTAAGCTAGAAATTACTTATAAGATGATTCGTATAGATAAACTAACAACACTTAACGCACTTAAGAGATAAGCTCTAAGTGTAGATAATAAGCTCTAGTAATAGAAAAAGAAGAAGACGTTATAGGGATACTAAAACTAGGATTACGGTAATCTAATGATCCTTAACGCGAACAAAGATAAGAAATCTAAAAAGAAAGAATTTAAATACTTTAATTATAGAAAGAAAGGCTACTATGCAAAGGACTATAGAAGTAAGACTAAACCTAAGGATAATAAGAAGAAGGACCTTATATGCTATAGTTGTAGAAAGAAAAGACACTTCGCTTAAGACTGCTACAGTAAAAAAGCTAAAGAGAGCTAAGCTAAAAATATAAATAAAACTCTAAAAAGATCTAGGAATAAAGGATCTAAGGAAAAGATTGCGGCTAACAGTAAGCACGCTAGACTACATTAGACCTTTTACTATAAGGATAACTGCCTAACATATATTAAAGCTAAGTAAGGAAATAGCTGGTTTCTAAATAGGGAATATAAGAAGATAGCAGTAAGCAAAGATAGGACCTGCGAATAGGTAGAATCTAGTAGGAAGATTAGTGAGGGGTTAGAAGACACTACTAAATACCCTATACTAACACCCTCCACAACAGTAAAGGAGGAAAAATTAGAATCCTTAGAGGAAGGAAGTTCTAATAACAGCTAGTAGCACGAACCTAAATAACGCTATTTAGGGGCGGTCTATATAGAAGTTATAGAAGGAAGTGACCTAGGAAGCTAGGATAACTCTAGAGATTAGAGATTTGTTAAGAAGGCCGGACTAGAAATAACCTTTAAAGAAGCTTATAAAGAATGGAAAATACGATATCTATATAATACTAGATTCACATCGTTTTAGAACTAGTTGGAAAACGAATACGTCGTAAAATAAGAGATGCCTACTTAAGTAGAGTAGAGGAAGCTATTAAAGCTTATAAAATAGATTAACGACGTATATATTCCTAGAAAGGTTGTTAAATACTATATTTTAGTATAAAATAAGCTAGGGGAAGACGAATATAGAAAAGGGGACGACCTTTAAGTTTAGATGGGGCACCCCGCACACTATAAGATAGTATAGGTATTATATATTAAAGTGAAATGCTAGATTTATATAATACTAAAGAAGAAACACTAAGCCTAGCTGATCTAAAATAAAGAACAAGAAATCGATATTATTACACGTAAGGAAGTCTATAGGTGGCACCTAAAAGATAGGTGGAAAGGACACCTTATCCTCAAACCCAGACTAAATCTGCTACTACTATGCGTTATAGGTAGGCTATAGTATAAATATATAAACAGCAAATGCGCTAAGTATATAGAAAAGAAGAAAAACGCCCGTTACTAGCCTAAGGATGAGAAACTTAAAGGGAATATAGGACTATATATTATAACGAACGGGTTTTATTAAGGAAAAAAGATACAAATTATAGTTGATAGTAGAGTAACTAGGAACTTCATTTCTAAAACATTTATTAAGAACTAAGGAATAAAGTATATAACTAAGTAGTATCCTCGACAGCTTTATACTATAGAAGGGAACCTATTTTAGGAACTAATACGATTTAAGATAAAGCTATTAACGCTAGTATTAGAAGGACTCTAGCTTTACAATATAGTTATAGATATGATATAGATTAATAATGAGCAAAATATTATCTTAGGAATGCTATAGCTAAAAGCAACAAACCCTAATATCAACTAGTAGACGGGGAAAATTAACTATTAACACGAACGACTCCAAGCAAATATAGAAACCTACGTTAGGAAATTCCTAGAAGAATACAAAAAATAAGAAAAGCTACTCTAGGAACCTAAAGGTTACCTTCTAGAACATAAACTATAGGATATTGAAATTAAACTAGAAGAAGGCAAAACCGCTAAATAGGGACCTATTTACTAAAAATTAGAAGAAGAATTACGAATCGAAAGAGAGTACGTTAATTTAGCACTTAGAAAAGGATAGATTAGACTATTAAAGTTACTAGTGTTATATAGAACAATATTTGCAGACAAAAAGGGGACTACTAAGAAACAACTATATGTAGACTATAGGAAAACGAACACTATTACTAAGAAGAATCAATACCCCTTACTATTAATAGCAAACCTCTAAGATTGGATGAGGAAGGCTATAATATTTACAAAGTTAGACGTTACTAACGCATATCACTAAATTAGGATTAAGGAAAGCTATAAATGGAAAACGGCTTTTAGAACCCAATATAGACTATACGAATACTAGGTAATGCTATTTAGACTTACTAATGCACCTGCGGTATTTTAAGACAGAATTAATACAGTGCTTAGGGAGCATCTAGACGTTTTTATATTTACATACCTAGACGACATTCTAATATTCTTAGAAACTGAAAAAAAACATATACAATATATACACGAAGTTCTAAGGAGACTTATAGAGAATCACCTATTTCTAAAAATAAGGAAATACGAATTCTATACTAAGAAAATAGATTTTCTAGAATTCGTAGTAGAACTAGGGAGATTAGGAATTGACCTAAACAAGATTAAACAAATCGAAGAATAGCCTGTACTAAAGAACGTTACCAACATCTAGAGATTTAATAGACTAGCAAACTTTTGTAGGAAATTTATAGTTAGATAGTTAAAACTTACGGAACCTATTATACGACTTACGAAAAAGGATGTGCCTTTTAAATAGACGGAAGAATACTAGAAATTATTTAATAAGATTAAGAAAAGATTTTCGGAACGACTAATCCTAAGAATATTTAATCTAGAATAGCCAGGAATTGTTAGAATAGACGTATCTAATTCCACGTATAGTATCGCCTTACTATAGGTTGACCTAATAGAGGGATACAAGCATTTAGTCGAATACTTCTTGAAACAGATGGGACCGTTAGAACTTAACTACCCTATCTATGATAAGGAAATATTGGTAATATATAAAGCTTTTAAGTAGTAGAGAGTGTATCTCTAAGGAGTAAAACACAGAACTAAGGTCTATATAGACTATAAGAACCTTATAGGGTTTATGATAAATAAGGACCTAGGACAACGACACACTAGATAGTGGGAATTCCTATCTACGTTTAATTTTGAGATTATCTATATTAAGGGGGTAGAGAATTAATTAGTAGATGCTTTAAGTAGACGCCCGGATTTAGAATTAGAAATTAAGGTAACAGGAACAATGCTAGTTAAGAATAAACAAGGAAACTTTATTCTAGATAAGGCAGCGGCTAACTCCAAGCGAGAAAGTAACGAACTAGATAAATAGATTAAGTAAGAAGCTACCAAGGAATGTCTTAAATAGCTATAAGAAGACATCTAAGATAGATTCTATACGAAGTACGATAGGATCTATGTTCTGACAAAAATATAGAGGGAATTTATATAACAATTCTATAAACTACTAATATATGGCTACTAAGGGATCGAGAAAACCTTAGAAAGACTACTAGAACGGTACTATATACCTAAGGTAAGGACAATAGTAATAGAAGTTCTTAGAGATTATAAGGATTACTACAGAAACAAGCATAATAAGTATACACTATATAGAACGCTACAACTAGTAGAGACACCTAAACAACTATAGGGGATAATTACGATTAACTTTATTACACACTTACTAAAGTCACGAGACCTAGCAACTAAGGTTGAATACGATAGAATTATAACTATTATAGATAAATTGACTAAGTATACCTACTTTAAACCACACACTGAGAAAAGTAGAATAGAGATAGTAGTATATAAGATTATTAATACTATAATCAGCAAACACGGTGTTCTAGATAAAATTATTATAGACTAAGATAAGTAATTTAATTTAAAGTTGTGGAGTATAATTACGGCTATACTAGGAATTAAATATAGCATAACAACGGCCTATTATCTATAGGTAGACGGACAGTTAGAACGAATAAACCAGACAGTTAAACAATACTTAAGATGTTACCTTAACTATAATTAGAATAACTAGGTAGCACTATTACTAATAGCCTAGTTAGTATATAACAGCTTAAAGAATGTAGTAATAGGAATCACACCATTCTTCGCGAACTATAGATTCAACCTAAATGTATATAATCTACCTAAGCACGTATATACTTGGACGGCAAATAGTGAGAAATTTGTGGAAAGAATTAAAGAAATCCATAATTAGTTATAATTAGACGCCGAATTCCTTAATATATAAATAGGGAAATACTACAATTAACACCACAAAGAAGGACCTAATTTTAAAAGGGGGGAAAAAGTATAGTTAAGACGCCGAAACATTAAAAGTAAGTAGCCTAGCCTAAAATTTAATTACGTAAAAATTAGCCTGTATAAAATTACTAAACAAATTACGCCGGTTATATACAGATTAGAACTACTAAAAAATATAGGAATTCACCTAGTGTTCTACGTCTCACTCTTAGAAAAAGTACCCTAGAATGCTAAACTAGCAGTATATAAGTCTAACACCTATAGAGAATAAGACGAACAATAGGACGTTAATAAAATTATTAGACACTAGGTTCAAAATAGAAAAAACTATTACCTAGTTAGGTAGATAGGTACTAATAAGAAAGGAAAACCGTAGGAAGATTCGTAGGAACTAAAAGACGGTCTTAGTTGCCCTAAGAAGTTGAAGGATTTTTAGTCTACCCTATAGAACAAAGAAAACTAGGAGATAATGTAAAATTTTCGCCTAGCTATAAATTAAAAAGAGCGCTACTAGCAGCGGCGTTAATAGCGACGTCTTAATTAAAGATTAGCTCTAGGTCTACCTACTAACTAGTCCGCTAAAGCTCAGCCTCCTCTTTATCTAGTTCCGCCTCTAAGGCGTAAGAATAAGCAATTAACTTCTTTTTAAGAAATGCCCGTTACTTTTTAAGACGCTAAATTTTTATATAAGCCTCTGCTAGCTTATCTAGAAGCTCCTCCTACGCCTTATGAGCCTTGTTAAGCTAACGTTAAACTTTATCTTCCGCACAGTTAATAGATCTTACTAATAGTAGTTAGTCGAGATACACGAATTGTATTTCTAGGAATAGACTAACTTTCTAATAACGAGACGTTAGTGGTGCAACAGGAACTACGCATATTAGCTTGGACGTATGCCTCACAAAATTTACTGTCTCTAGAAGAAATAATATAGGACAAACCTAACTAAGAATAACGAGGACAAGGGAGTATTTTAGTCCTACGATAAAGTATTTTATTAGCAAGAGAAACACAGGATCTAACTTTTAAAGAAATGGTGGGAGGAACTATAATAGATAACGATGCCCTAGAAATAGACACGTAGAGCTACGGTACTATTATACCCTAATCTCTAGAACGGACAAATATAGAAACTAAACATAAAGGGGGGGATGGTGTTACGGCTATACCTTATAAAATTACTTTTAGCACTTATAGTGAGTGTAAATTTAATAATGACTATAAGTGGTACGACGCAGATAAAGACTGGGATCTTAGACCTAAAGCGGACTATAACATAGACACGTAATAAGGGGATTACGTGACGTCTCTGTGGCTCTGTAACTATAGAGACATAGAGCTGTCTCCGTAACTCTACTATAATAGAGCTATAGAGCTTAGGAATTTTATTAGTATATAGTAAGTACACATTACACTCTTTAGGTAGTCTTTATCATTAATTTAATCTTTTAACTAAAGAGCTACCCTACTTTTAATATCTACTGTTTAGAATCTATTGCATCGTGCTTATTGACGGTCACACACCCTACTGTTGTCCTGTAATATTGTACTTCTATTTACTCCCCTTGCACACTACCTAGTATCCTGCTTTAAGGCCTAAGTAGGACCCTAATAATAAGTTAGACACCTATAGAGAATAGGACGAATAGTAGAACGTTAATAAAATTATTAGACACTAGGTTTAAAATAGGAGAAACTACTATCTAGTTAAATAGATAGGTACTAATAAGAAAGGAAAACTATAGGAAGATTTATAGAAACTAGAAGACGGCCTTAGCTACCCTAAGAAGTTAGAGGATTTTTAGTCTACCCTATTAAACGAAGGAAACTAGAAGATAATAAAAAATCTTTACCTAGCTATAAACTAAAAAAAGTGCTACTAGTAGTAACGTTAGTAGTAACGTCTTAATTAGGGACTAGCTCTAGATCTACTTACTAACTAGTCTACTAAAGTTTAGCCTCCTCCTTATCTAGCTCCGCCTCTAGAGCGTAAGAATAAGTAATTAACTTTATATAAAAATATTCTTTTTATTTTTTAAGACGCTAGACTCTAGAATAAGCCTCTACTAGAGTACTACTAAGCTATATAATTTTATTAAGGAGTTCCTCCTAAGTTTTTAGAGCCTTGTTAAGCTAACGTTATACTTTCTCTTCTACATAGTTAATAGATATTACTAATACTAATAAGCCTAAACGTGTATATTTTACTTTTAAATATAAACTTACTCTTAGATAATAGCACCCTAGACGTTTTGCAAGAACTACGCATATTAGCTTAGATATATACTTTGTAATACCTACTATTAGTAAGAGAACCCATATAGATAAGATTTAGTCTTAAATAATAAGAATACTTAAGAAATATAGTAAATCTATTATAATAAACTTTATTAGTAAGTAATAACCTAGATTGAGTTTTTAAAAAAACTATAATAGCTAAAGACGCCTTACTAAGTAATAAGTAGGGCTACGGCACTATTATACCCTAATCTCTAGAACGGACAAATATAGAGACTAAGTATAAAAGGGGGGATAGTATTATAGCTATACCTCGTAGAATTACTTTTAGCACTTATAGTAAGTATAATTTTAATAATAATTATAAGTAGCACTATAAGGATAAAGACTAGGATCTTAGACCT
>JAMAHW010000234.1:0-13371 GCA_023627715.1 Periconia sp. R9002 | reverse complement strand
AGATAGCTAGGCCTATATTATATTTTTAAAGTAAATAACTAGAAGAACTACTATTATCTCTATAACTTAGATAGTACTTAATTTAAAAAAATAACTCTAGAATATAAATTATAAAAGTTTATCTAGTATACTATAAAAGAAATTACTTAAGAAGACTATATATATATATATATATATTAGCTAGAGCTAGATATAAAACTAGAGCTATAAAAGAACTTTTAGAAAAATAGACTAAAAAATATTTAAAATTAATAAGTATAAAAAGTATTAAAAATAGCTTATCTACCTAAGCCTAGATATTTTATAGTAAATTCTAATAAGCTATATAATTAATAGGTATAGATTCTAATTTCTTTAAAAGCGTAAAATAGGCTAAGAATAGTTTATTATATAGAGGGCGCTAACTAGAATATACTATAATAATAAAGATATAAAGTCTTACTAAATTCTTTATAGATATATAATAGAGGCTACTAAGAAATTATCTAATTTCTTATATACTTAGAGTATAAATAGGTTTCTTTTTTTTTTCTTTTTAGAAGGGTAGTTATATAAGCGTTACCCTAAAAATAAAATAGTAAAAAGCTATTAGATAGTAAAAAGCTACTAAATAATAGCTTTTTCTATTTTACTTTTTATATTATATTTATTATCTTTTTTTTTTATATCTAGCGTATAGGTATTACTTCTTTTACTATTTTTTTCTAAAGTATATAGAGTATTTTTTTTAAAGTATACTTATTATTTTTATTATCTTTTAGTATATAGAATTAGTTTTAGTCTCCCTATCTTTTTTTTTTTAAGTATTAATATTTTTTTTTATTTCTTTTTCTTTTAAAAGTATACTAGTCTTATAAAAGCTAGAGTATTTAGTTACTAAAAAAAGTTATTTACGTCCTATAGTAAAAAAGTAGTACAATAAATATATATACTACCTCTATACTTATAGATTTTAAGTCTCTCTTATAAAAAAGCTTTATATAAAGAAAAAAGCTAGTAGTTAGTATATAATAAAAACTACTATAGAATAGTAGTAAAAAGATAAGAAAGGGATAATAAAAGTACTATACTAGTAAATACTTAAAAATTTTTAAAAAACTTTATAATACTAAGTATTATAAAAGTAAAAAAATAGAAAAGTTAGTATATTTACTTAGCGCACCCTTTCTAACTAATTAGTATTAAGTAGAGTTAACTCTACTTAATACTTATTAACTATAGAAGCCTAAGTAAAAATAACTAGAATAACTATTTTTACTAAATATCTAATTTACTAAAAAAAGAAATTAAATGCTTAAGTACTAACTAAAGTAAAAAAAATTATTACTACTAGACTAGTAACTAAAAATTTAAAAAATTAGACTAATGCTTTCTCTCTCTTCTATCTTTATAACTAGATAACTAAAATTCTATAACTTACCTAACTTTTATTAAAATTTTATTAAGAATACTATAATTCTATAACTATTTAATAAGATAACTAAGCACTAATAAAAGAAGAAAGCTTATAAATAATATAAATAATTAAAAAAGTAAAAAGTATAATAAGTATAAGTTTATTAGTTACTATAAAAAGCGTAATAATTAATTATAATTACTATAATAATTACTATAAGAATTACTTATTATAGAGTTACGTAACCTAATTAGTTATCTAGGCTAGATTAACTAATTGCTAGACTACCTACTATATATAGGCAGCTCTCCTTACTAGATAGCTCTTTACTATAGGTATTTTACTATATTAACTATTTAACTATTTATCTTATATACTTTATAATTAGTAATACTCTTAGCTCTTATACTATACCTATAGTCCCTTTATACCTAGATAATAATAGAGGGAGTACTATAGATAGTAATAACTTTATAATAAGTACGCTTATAAAATATAATAACGTCTTTCTAGATACTAAAAACTAAGCTAAGATAAGCTAGTAACGCTAAAAAAAAGAAAAGCCTTTTACTCTAAATAAAAGCCTAGGACCTAATAATATACTTATTAATTAGTTAAGTGTAGTCTTAAAGGACCTAGTAGTAGAAAGCTAACTAGTAGATATTTTAAATAATTAGTAGTTTACTTTTTAATAAATTTATAAATAATAAGTTATATTTAAAGGACCTAGTAATAGTATATTAACTAGTAAGCGTAGACTTAAAAAGAACTTAGTAGTAAGACTAACTAGTAGGACCTAGTAATAGAATATTAACTAGTATAAAAAACTTAGTAATATAATATTAACTAGTAAAAAGATTCTTATATAGGACCTAGTAATAGAAAATTAACTAGTAGATAAAAGGTAAAAGAACTCTAAAATAAGAATACTTACTTTAGTAGAATAAAGTAGTAGATAGAGCTACTAACTAAGAACTATACCTAGATAATTAGTATAAGCTTCTACTATAGAGTTATACTATTTAACTAACACTTTACTTTTATTTTAATAGAAATAAATACTACTACTAAGTTTATAGTAAAGTTATAAGTAAACGCACGCCTAAGGTAACTATAAAAGCTTACGTAAACTTAAGTTTTTTCTACTTTTAATTCTCTAACTTTTATACTTATTCCTATAGTAAAGCTTAGTAAAAGTAATAATAACTATCTCTTAGCTTTAGCTTTAGCTATATTAGAATTACGTAAAGAGGAAACTAAGATAAACGTATACTCTATACTATAAAAGATAATAGTGGCGCTTAGCTAACCTAAAAAAAGTAGTAATACTTAGTAACTAATAGCCTATAATTTATTAATTAACTTTTTTAAAGGTACTAATAAATTATAAACTCTCTTCTAAAGTACCCTATTTTAGAGCTAGTCTACTTAGTTAGTATACTACTCTTAATCTTAAGAAAGATAAGCTACTTTTAACGTAAGTACTACTCTTCTAAAGCCTTATAGCTAATAGTTTAAAGTTAGTAGTATATTAGACTAACTTCTAGGCCTTAGTAATAAAGAGTATAAATAGAAGTAGGCTATATATTAAGCTAAGTTTAAGAGCTAAGATAGTAAGTACCCTAATATAAACCTAGAGTTAAAGCTTAAAAATAATACGTCTACCTTTAAAGTCTAGTTTAATATATTTATAAAAAAGAGTAAAAAGAAGTATAAGACTTATAAAAGCTTATTACTTTATAATTTTTTACTCTTCTTTATAAGTAATAGCGCTAAGGAAAAGATACCTAGAGTAGTAACTACTTTAAACTTTATTTAATACGCTAATAATAGTAGTAGTAACTTAGTTAATAAAGTTAATATTAGTAACTAAATTTAATTAATTAATATAGTAGTTAATTACCCTTAGCTCTTTTAAGATTACTTAAAGGCCTACTATAACTTTTTAAAAAAAACTAAAGCTAAAGTAGAACTTAAGAAAGCTAATAACGTAGTACTCTAAAAAGAACTATAAAAATAATCTATAGCTATTTATAAAAAAGATGCTACTATAGCTAAGCTTAATAAGTATAACATTACACTAAATAAAGACTCTAACTAAGTAGTAGATAACTATAAATATATTAACCTTTAGCTAGTAAGCGCTAAAAATTAGATATTATAACTAACTAAAAAGTTAGAAACTACTTAAAAAGAATTATCTAATATATACTAATAACTTTATAAGTATATTTACTAGTTACCTAGTATACTACTTTAGACTACTAGAGCTAACGTCCTCTACTAAACTACTAAGCTACCCTATAAACGTACGCGTAGCTATAACTTTTTAGTTAACCTATTATTAAGTTATAATAACTCTAGATTAATAGCTTAATATACTATACCCTTTACTTATTCTACTTTAGGTTTCTAAACTTTAATAGAACTACCTCTCTCTCTAAACGTTAGTATAGGTAGCTATTTTTATCTTTTATATTAGCCTAGCTTAGGGTTTATACCTCTATACGTACTATATTTAGGTAACTTATTTAAAGAAATATACTATAAGGCGCCTAATATTAAGATATTTAAGAGTAATAAAAGCCTAAATTATAAAATATAGTATATTAAAGGTATAAATAAGCTATAAATACTACCCTCTAAAACTATACGTATATAATACTTCTATAGTAAACTAAGTAGTAATACTTAGTACGTTATCTATTTTTTACTAAAGTTACTTTATTTAGTATAAAATATATTTTAAATTCTAGACGACGTATATATAATATATAATAAGGTAGCTAACGTAAAGTATAAACTATTTAGTAATAACTTACGCTAGAAAGTAGGTAAGACTATTACTATATAGTAGTCTAGGTTTCTAGCTATTATTAATCTTTTAGGCTATACTAAATTTTAGAAACTTAAATATATATAGTATTTTATATTATCTTAACTTACTAATACTATATCTATAGGTAGTAACTTTAATAAGATATTATAAGATTTCTTTACGTAAGCCTAATATATTAAGTAATATAGTAGTAATATCTATTTAGAATAGTAGACTAACCTATTAAAATCTAACTTAGCTGCTATGCGTATAAGTCCTACTATAATATACTATAACACTAGTAAGACTAAATAATCTATAATACGTATAATATTAGAAGGATAAGGCTAAGAGTACTATAGTAGAACTAAAAATTAAATTAATTAACTTATTAAACTTAGACTCTACTAGAAGTATAGGTACTATAGATATATAGCCTCTAATAAAAACGCTTTTTACTTTACTAATCTCTTAGTATAATTAAAAGATATAGCTACGTTATCTACCTTATCTACTATTAAAAAAGATAAAGAAGATTGCTTACTTTTAAATAGTAAAAACTTTAACTATAGTTAAGAAAGTAATACGTTTAATAAGAAATTATTAAACTAAAGGCTTTTTTATAAAAGCGTATATAAGAGTAAAAGCTACGTAAAACTTAGATCTATTTTAATTAAATATCTAAGCGTATATAAGAGCTTAAAGGTATTACTAAGACTAGCGTAGTGTATAAAATATTAGCTATCTAAGTTAATAGCTAACTTACGTACGCCTCTTAGTTAGCTTTTAAAGCCTAAATTAAGATTAACTATACCTAAGCTTAGACCTTTATTATAAACTTTACTAATATAGGAGCTAATACCTACTTTATCTACTTTTAGGTAATTAAAGAATATAACTTATTAATATATAAGCTTATACGCCTAAGTATTATATACTTAAGCGATAGTAAAAAAAAGGGACAGCTTACGTACGTAGCTAACGTTATAATTATATATAGTATATACCTAGTAACTATTACCTATTTTATATACTCTACTAAGTCTTTTAATCTAATTTTAGAAATAGATTAGTTTAATACTTATTAACTACTTTTAGGTTTTAGAGAAAGATAACGCTCTATAACGTTTAACTTTAGTTACTATTTTTTTAACTATTTCTACTTAGCGCTACCTAAAATAGTATATAAGAAAGGTCTACCTAATAGTAATAAGCGTGTAATAATAGCTTAAAGATAACTTAACTTTATTAGTAGTAAAGTAGTATTAGCGTTTATTAAATAGAAGCTAAAAAATATAGTATAGATTAAACTATATAATTAGGATTAGTTAGGATACCTTTTTAATAAATAAGGAGATAACTATAACGCTAAAGCGTTTAAAAACGTAATAGCTTATAAACTTACTATTATTACTACTACTAATTTTAAAAAGTATATAACTAAAATAGAATAACTTATATTAACTAATAAGGAAATTAAATAACGTCTACCTAACTAGCTAAAATCTAGGTTCTATACTTTTAGCTATTAGGAGGCTAATAAAATACTTATATAATAAGAGAGTATTAATTACGCTATAGTACTAACTAATAATAAAAAAGTTCCTTATCTCTATATCTATAGACTTATATAAGTAGAAGCTAAAGCTATTAAAGTATACTTTAAAGATATACTATTTAAAAGTTATATCTATCTTAGTACGTTACCTTTTATAGCTTTAGTACTAGTTATAAAAAAACCTAGTAGTAGACTATATATTTATATTAATTACTAAGTACTTAATAACCTTATAGTAAAGAATTATAATACACCCCCTATAATTCAAGAAACGCTTATACCTTTTAATAAAGTTTAATAGCTTACTATTATAGACGTTATTATAGCCTTTAATAAAGTATATATTAAAGAAAGTAATAAATATAAAACCGCCTTCTTTACTTAATAGGGACTATATAAATATATTATTATACTATTTAGTTTATATAATACGCTAAGTACGTTTTAAATATTAATTAATAAGATACTACGTAAGTTTCTTAACTAATTTTATACTACCTATCTTAATAATATATTAATCTATAGTAAAACTAAAGCTAAGTATAAATAATATATTATTATAGTTATTAATTAACTATACGCTATAGGTCTCTACTTAGATATTACTAAGTCTAAATTTAAAGCCTAAAAAGTTAAATATCTAGGCTTAATATTAATAATAAAGGGAGTAGAGATAGATCTTAATAAAGTTAAGATAATACTTAAATAGAAGCTACCTATATACCTAAGAGAACTATAATTATTCCTTAGCTTTACTAACTTCTATAGATAATTTATCTTAGGGTTTAGCATTATAGTAAAACCCTTAATAGAACTTATAAAAAAGAATAAATAAAGCTTTCCTATTTAGATAAATAATAAAGTAATCTAAGCTTTTAAAACCTTAAAAAAGGCTTTTACTATAGCTCTTACGCTAGCTTACTTTAACTCTAATAAAGAAAGCTAGTTAGAAACTAATAGCTTAAACTTTATTACTATAGTAGTATTATTATAAAAGGATAATAGAGGGATACTATAACTAGTAGCTTTCCTATCCTATAAGATAATACTTATAAAGTATAATTATAAAATATATAATAAAAAGCTACTAGCTATTATTAAAGTATTTAAAGAGTAGAGATATAAACTATTAGGTACGCTAAACCCTATAAACGTTATTTTAAACTATTAAGCACTAGAGTACTTTATAATAATAAAGTAACTAAACTATAGGTAAGCTTACTAAACTAAATTCTTATCTAAATTTAATTTTAAAATCTAATATAGACCTAAAAGATAAGAAATAAAACTAGACGTATTAACTTAACGCCTAAGAGACCTTCTAAGTAATAACTTAGATAACTAAAAATAATATTAAATATAAATAATTTTAAAACTCTATTATTTTAAACTATTATAGTCTTTAGACGACTCTAGTATATATTATACTATTAACCTAGCTTTACTCTTAACGTATAACTAGTACTATAAACCTAAGTAACTAGCTACTATAATAGCTTAGCTTAGTAAAATTAAAGAAACTTATAAAGTAATAGTAGTTAAGTTATAGTTAATTCTACCTAAACCCTAAAAAGAAATTATAGTTAAGTTATAGTTAATTCTATAATTAAATTTAAATCCTATAAAGCTAGATATTATAAAGGAAATATAAGCTAGGTATACTAAAAATACTAATACTTAGAAAATTATTAAATATATAAAAATAGAGGCTAGAAGACTTCTATACAACTTACTATATAAATAACTTATTTACTTAGAAATATCTAACCTCTAATATTAAAATAGTCTACTATACATTTAAAAAAAAGTCTATATACTAGATATACCTAAGCTGTAAACTAAGGTTATAGCTATAGAATATAATAACTTAGTAGTAAGTTATAGTAGTAAACGTAATATATACTCTAGACTTAGCTAATAGTATTACTAGCTTTATATAACTAATAACATTACTTAATATACCTATAATTACTAAACTTATACTAAGATTAAATCTTTACGCTAAAGTAAGTATAAATTACTATACCTACTATTAATACTATTATACTATTAGGAAAGTATTACTATAGACTTTATTACCTATCTACTACCTTATATTAATAGAAATTATATATACACTAATATACTTATTATTATTAACTAACTTACTAAAAAGAAGTAGTTTATACCTATATAATTTATAAACGTTAAAGTAGTAGTTTAAGCATTTATTAAGTACGTATAGTATAAAGAAAGATTTTTATATAAAGTAATTAGTAACTATAAACGTTAGTTTGTATTCTATTTTTAGAGAAAATTATACTAGAAGCTAAGTACTAAACTAAAATTCTCTACTACTTAGTACTCTAAGACTAATAGGTAAACTAAAATAGTAAATACTTAGCTAAAGTAATATCTTTACGCCTATATTAACTTTTAGTAGAATAACTAAGTAATCTTCTTACTAATAGCTAAGTTTATAGCTAATTTTACACTTAGTAAAACTACTAGCGTTAGTCTTTTTAAAGCTATAAAGGGCTACCTTCTAAAAAGTAGTATTAAGCTACTTATACCTACTCTAAAAGGTTAAACGTTTACTAAACTAGTATAGATTAAATAAAATACTACTAACTAGTTTATAAAATAGTTATAAACGCTAATTAATAAACTTAAAAATAATATTATATAAGCTTAAGTAAAGTAAAAAGAATATACTAATAATAATAGGCTACCTACTCCTAGGTTTAAAGTAGGTAATTTAGTTATACTTAACGCCCGCAATTTTAAAATAAAATAACTTAGCCCTATATTAAATATATATAATAGAGGACCTTTTAGAATAATTAGATTTATTAATAATATAGCTTTTAAACTTAATTTACTTATAGAGATATAAATATATAACGTTTTTTATCTCTAGCTACTACGCCCTACTGCGACTAATCTATTACTAAAATAAAATTAACTAATTAACTATATTCTAGTTATAGGCGTCTTTAATAATAAATATAAACTAGAAGGTATTAAATCTATACAAATTAACTATAGGCGTATAGATCTCTATATAGGAAAGCTAAGTCTACTAAAGTATTGTATTAAATAGCTAAGATATAAAGAAACTATATAGAAGCTTTACTATTACCTAGTTATAGTTCTAAAGCTAGTACGTAAGTTTTATAAGATAAATAAAAAAAAGCTACTAATAGCTAAAAACTTTATAGATTTAATAACTAAATAAAAGGTCCTAATATTACTTCTAAAAGTAATAGTAGATAAATAATTAAGATAATAAAAAAGCTATATAAGTCCTAAAGTTAATAGTAAGGGCCGTAGTTTAAGGAAAAAAACTAATACTATCTACTACGCTAAAAGTTAAAATATCCTACCTATATTAAAATTATTAATAGATTTCCTTTATTATTTAATTATAAGAGTATAGACTATATAAGTATAGGACTACTCTACCTATAAGAGAGGGGTAGTATTATAGAGTTACGTAACCTAATTAGTTATCTAAGCTAGATTAACTAATTACTAGGCTACCTACTATATATAGGTAGCCCTCCTTACTAGATAGCTCTTTACTATAGGTATTTTACTATATTAACTATTTAACTATTTATCTTATATGCCTTATAATTAGTAATACCCTTAGCCCTTATATTACTATTATTATATAGAGGCCTACCTCTTACTCTATAACTTCTATAAGTAAGTATAAAAATAGCGTTAATACTTAGCGTAGTTATAAAAAATACTCTATCTACTATAAAATAGAGCTTAGGATATACTAAGTCCTCTATATAAAGTTTCTAAAAATAAACTATTATATAGAAACTAGTAACTATAAAAAAAATACTAGATTATAGAATAAAAATTATATTTTATAGTAATAAAATATCTCTACTAATAAGTAATATAATAATAGAGAAATTCTATAAACTAGTTAAAAAAATACTAGTACTCTAGCGCCTAGTTATATATTAGTAGTTTACTTATACTATAACTAAATATACTAACTAGATAGCTATAGTCTTACGCGCTTTTAGTAAATATATTAAAACTAATAGTATAGCTTTAGCACTATATAGAGAATAAAATATATTCTAAAAAGAATTTCTTATTATAAAAATAACTTTAAATTAAAAAGCTACTTAGTTAAAAATAAGTAGTAGATTACTTAATTCTACTCTAAAGTAATTAAAAATAACTATCTTAACCTATAGTACCTATAAACTATAATAGAATCTTTTAGATAGTTAGCCTATTAATTTATATACTCTAAGTACCTAGCTAATATTATAATATTTTTTATAGTTAGTTATATTAATAAAGTAAAAAGGATAGTTAAACGTATATAGAGAATTATTAGTACTAACCTAGTAAGAGCTAAGAAAATTATCTAGAAATTTAAAAAAAAATCTACTAACTAGCCCTAGTATAGAAAAAATTATAAATAAAAGGTTCTTATTTATTTAAAATTACTATTATAGATAGTAACCTAGTTATACCTATCTAAGAGAAACGTATAGTTAAATACTTAGTAAACTAGCTAAAGATAAAAGAATAGTTTAGGCTACTAAAAAGTATAATAGAAAAATATAATTTTACTTTATATAGTTTATCCTAATAGCTTATTAAGATAACTACTTAGTTAAAGCTAGAGTAATTAGCTATAATAAGTATAGAGGCTTTCCTAAAAATAATATAAAAGATTATTAAAAATACTTTACTAAATTTAACTCTCTACTCTTCTTCTATACTTAAGAAAACTTATTAAAGCTAAAAAGAAAGTATTATAAGTATTATAAAGTCTATAACGTACTCTATAGGTAAGTCGCTACTATAGGTGAGTCGCTAGGGCCTACTAAAACCTTATTAAAATTAAATAATTTATAGCAAACTATAGTAAACTACTATAGTTTATAGTAATATACTATATTATAGTCTATTCTATAGTAGTATTACTATTACTCTAATAGGTTATTTTATTATATCTAGGCTTACTGTAGTATCTATAGTATTATTAATATAGCTTACCTCCCTTAACTTACGCTTTCTTTATTACCTTTTTTCTATTACTATAAGTACTAAAGCTCTTTAAAGCTATTATATATATTTCTTTATTAAAAGTTAAAGTCCCTTTTTTTTAAATCTACTTTTTTTTATATAATTTACACTTTATTACTACTTTATTTATAGCTTTAAGCTTAGCGTTACGCTTAGTTATTAATACTAGAGAATACGCTATAAGCTTAGCGCTTTTAGTAAGCTTTTTAACTATATTAAGTATTAAAGTTAAAGAGCTATCTATATATATTTTAATTTTCTACTTTACTAGCGTTAACTAAGATCTAAATTTAAGTATATTACTTAGTATTTTTAACTCTTAATTAGCTATATCTAAAGTAAATAGAGTTAGTATACGTCATTAAATATTAAGCTTTAATACTACTACCTTTAGATTAAATAAAACTAACTTAGCTTTTTAGAAACTTTTTTTAATATTACTTTTTATAATTACGTTATAAAATACTACTATAAAGTAAAGTAGAAACTTAATTTTAGTAATATAGTTAATATAATTACATATAAGATTTTTAACTTAGTATCTATACGCTTTTTTTAAAAGTAAAAAATAGCCTACGTTTAGTAGCTAAAGTAGGTATAATAAATATAGAGGTATATAAAGAGTAATAATTTTTTTTTTTTATAAATTTTTTAGAATTTAAGTAAGTTATAGCTCTTATAGCTATCTAGAATTAGTATATGATAAGTGCTAATAATACGACTCTTAGTATACCTATTAAAGTGCTCTAACTACTTAATACTAGCCTTATTTATAGTCTAGCTATTATTAATAATAGTAATACTTTATATAGGAGAGATATCCTATTCTTAGTACTACGCTAAAAAGTAGTACTTATCTATAAAAATAATAAATAGTAGAATTACTTTACTTATTATACTAATAGCTTAGATAACTATAGTCTACTTATAATTACTTAGCTAAACCTATTTTAGCTTATAGCGTTTCTTAGACTTAGTAACTATAGCTTTTATTAATATAATACTTATTATAAAGCTAGTTTTATTAAAATTATAAGTATTATTATTAGTAATACTATACTTTACTTTTATATTTTATATAAGCTAAAACTAACTCTAAATAAACTCTAGATCTTTATATTAGGCTTATAAATAGTTATACTTCTAATTAAACTTAACTTTAAGCTCTAGTCTCTACTTTATAAAAGTATTTAGCTAGTTAATATTTACTAAGTCTTAGTAGCGCTTAGTAAGTAAAAAATTAGCTATATCTTTAATAGTAGTAAGCTAAGGGGGAAACCCTTATATATTTAGCTTAAAAATATACTTAATAATTACCTCTTTTTCTATTTTTAGGAGTTTTATTAAATTAAGTGCGTAATTATATTAAAAAAGCTTTCTAGTATATTAATTAGTTAGCGTTTTTTATAGTACTCTATATAATTTTATAGCTTTACTAATACTAAAAAACGTATTTTAATTTAAAGCTTAAAAAGTAAGCTATATATCTAATTTATTTAACGTTATTTTAGGTATACTATAGGGAGGTATAGTAGATTATAGAAGGCTACTATAATTTTAGTAGAGTTTTAGTAGACTTTAGTAACTTACTTATAGTAGTAACTCGTCTATAGAGTACGTTAATATAAGTATAAATTAAAAAAGAAAATTAAGCTACTTTAAAACTAACTATAAAGTATAGTTAACTTTTTTTAGCTACTTTAGAGCTAATCTCCTAGCGTATATATAGAGCTCTTAAAAAAATAAATAATACTTTATCTAGTATAGCTAAAGTAGTTACTACTATAGAAAATCTTTAAAACCTACTTATAGAAGCTAATACTAAGATACTAAAATAGCTTAATATTATAGACCTATATATACTTAGCTAAAAAGTTACCTATAAGTACTCTAGCCTAAATAGTAATCTTTATTATAAACTTAAGAAATAGTAGAATAAAGTTAAAAAAGTACTATTAAATAAAGAAACTATTAAAGTTTTTAATAAATATATATAATGTACTTTATAGGCGAGTCGCTACTATAGGTAAGTTACTAGGGTTTACTAAAACTCTACTAAAATTATAGTAGCTTTCTATAATTTACTATACCTTTCTATAGTATACCTAAAATAACGTTAAATAAATTAAATATATAGCTTACTTTCTAGGCTTTAAATTAAAACGCGTTTCTTAGTATTAGTAAAGCTATAAAATTATATAAAATACTATAAAAAATACTAACTAATTAACGTACTAAAAAGCTCTTTTAACGTAATTATATACTTAATTTAATAAAACTTCTAAAAATAAAAGAAGAAGTAATTATTAAGTATATTTTTAAGCTAAATATATAAAGGTTTTCTCCTTAGCTTACTACTATTAAAGATATAGCTAATTCTTTACTTACTAAGCGCTACTAAAACCTAGTAGGTATTAACTAGCTAAATACTTTTATAAAGTAAAGACTAAAGTTTAAAGTTAAGTTTAATTAAAAGTATAACTATTTATAAGCCTAATATAAAGATCTAGAGTTTATTTAGAGTTAGTTTTAGCTTATATAAAATATAAA
>JAMAHW010000233.1:0-13379 GCA_023627715.1 Periconia sp. R9002 | reverse complement strand
GGTCAATCGTGGTTCCCCTCAGGTTGCGTCGGCGCGTAATTATCGTTGGCTTGTAATTACTTCCTTGTTCGTAACACCTATATATTACCACTTATAGTTATTATTAAAATTACACTCACTATGAGCGCTAAGAGTAATTCTATAAGGTACAGCTGTAACACTATTCCCCTCCTTATGCTTAGTCTCCTCGTTTGTCCGTTCTAGAGATTGGGGTATAATAGTGCCGTAGCCCTACTTATTATTTAGTAAGGCGTCTTCTACTATTATGGTTTCTTTAAAAACTTAATCTAGGTTATTATTCGCTGATAAAGTTCGTTGTAATGGTTTCGCTATATTTCCTAAGTGTTCTTATTACACTAGACTTGACCTTATTTGTACGGGCTCTCCTACTAATAGTAGGTATTACGAGGTATATATCTAGGCTAATATGCGTAGTTCCTGTAAAACATCTAGAGTGCTGTTATTTAAAGGTGAGTTTATATTTAAAAGTGAAATGCGTGCGTTTAGGCTTATAGCTGTTAGTAATATCCGTTGACTGCGTGGAAGAGAAAGTACAACGTTAGCTTAACAAGGCTCGTAGAGCTTAGGAAGAGCTCCTAGATAAAATTGTGTAACTTAGTAGTACTCTAGTAGAGGCTCGTTCTAAGATCTAGTATCTTAAAAAATAGAAAGAATATCTTTATTTAAAATTAGCTGCTTAGTCTTGCGCAATAGAAGCGGAATTAGATAAAGAGGAGGCTAAACTTCAGCGGACTAGTTAGTAGGTAGATCTAGAGCTAATCCCTAATTAAGACGTTGCTGCTAACGCCGCTGCTAGTGGCGCTCCTCTTAATTTATAGCTAGGCGAAGATTTTGCGTTGTCCCTTAGTTTTCTTTATTTAATAGGGTGGACTGAAAATCCTTTAACTTTTTAGGGTAGCTAAGGCCGTTTTCCGGTTCCTATGAATCTTCCTATAGTTTTTCTTTCTTATTAGTACCTGTCTACTTAACTAGGTAGTAGTTTTTTCTATTTCGAACCTAGTGTCTAATAATTTTGTTGACGTCCTATTGTTCGTCTTGTTCTCTATATATATTAGACTTATACACTGCTGGTTTAGCATTCTAGGGTGCTTTTTCTAAGAGTGAGACGTAGAACACTAGGTGAACTCCTATGTTCTTTAGTAGTTCTAATTTGTATATAACTAGCGTGATTTGTTCAACAGTTTTATATAGGCCGATCTTTACGTAGTTAAATTTTGGGCTGGGCCGCTTGCTTTTAATGTTTCGGCGTCTTAACTATACTTTTTCCCCCCTCTTAAAATTAGGTCCCTCTCTATAGTGCTAATTGTAGTACTTCCCTATTTATTTATTAAGGAATTTGGCGTCTAGTCGTAACTAACTGTGGATTTCCTTAATTCTTTCTACGAATTTCTCGCTATTTACTGTCTAAGTGTATACATGCTTGGGTGGATTGTACGTATTTGGGTTAAATCTATAGTTCGTAAAGAATAGTGTAATTTCTATTACTGCGTTCTTCAAGCTGTTGTATACTAACTAGGCTATTAGTAATAGTGCTACCTAGTTGTTCTAATTATAGTTAAGGTAATATTTTAAGTATTGCTTAACTATCTAGTTTATTCATTCTAACTGTCCGTCTGCTTGTGGATGATAGGCCGTTATTATGCTATATTTAACTCTTAGTGTAGCTGTAATTATACTTTATAACTTTAAATTAAATTACTTATCTTAGTCCGTAATGATTTTATCCGGGACGCCGTGTTTACTGATTACTATATTAACAATTTTGTATGCTACTACTTCCGTTCTACTTTTCTTGGTGTGTAGCTTAAAGTAGGTGTATTTAGTTAACTTATTAATAATGGTTATAATTCCGTCGTATTTAACCTTAGTTGCTAGGTCTCGTAACTTTAGTAAGTGTGTAATAAAGTTAATTATAATTGTTCCCTATAGTTGTTTGGGTGTCTCTACTGGCTATAGTGTCCTGTATAGTGCGTGTCTGTTATATTTATTCCTATAGCAATCTTTATAGTTTCTAAGGACTTCTATTACTATTGTCCTTGCTTTAGGTATATAGTACCTTTCTAGTAGTCTTTCTAGGGTTTTCTCGATCCCTTAGTGACTATGTATTAGTAATTTATGGAATTGTTATACAAATTCCTACTATATTTTTATTAGAATATAAATTCTATTATACTTTATGTAGAGTCCGTTTTAGATATCTTCTTATAGCTATTCTAGATATTCTTTGGTGGCCTCTTGCTTAATCTATTCGTCTAGTTCGTTATTTCCTTACTTAGAGTTAGCCGCTGCCTTGTCTAGAACAAGGTTTCTTTATTTATTCTTAACTAGCATTATTCCTATTGCCTTAATTTCTAATTCTAAATCTAGGCGTCTACTTAAAGCATCCGCTAATTAATTCTCTGCCCCCTTAATATAGATAATCTTAAAATTGAATGTAGATAGGAATTCCTACTATCTAGTGTGTTGTTGGCCTAGGTCCTTATTTGTTATAAATCCTATAAGGTTCTTGTAGTCTGTATAAACCTTAGTCCTATGTGCTGCACTTTAGAGGTACACTCTCTATTACTTAAAAGCCTTGTATATTGCTAGCATTTCTTTATCGTAGATAGGATAGTTAAGCTCTAATAGTCCTATCTATTTTAAGAAGTATTTAACTAAATACTCGTGTCCTTCTGTTAGGTTAATCTATAGTAAGGCGATACTATACGTGGAATTGGATGCGTCTGTTCTAACAATTCTGGGCCATTCTAGATTAAACATTCTTAGGATTAGTTATTCTGAAAATCTTTTTTTAATTTCTTTAAAAGATTTTTAGCATTCCTCTATCTATTTAAAAGGTACATCCTTCTTAGTAAGTCGCATAATAGGTTCTATAAGTTTTGACTATCCTACTATAAACTTTCTGTAAAAGTTTACTAACCTGTTAAATTTTTAGATTTCTATAACGTTCTTTAGTGTAGGCTATTCCTTAATCTGCTTAATTTTATGTGGATTGATCTCTAGTTTCCCTAGTTCTACTATAAATCCTAAGAAGTTAGTTTTCCTAGTGTAAAACTCACACTTTCTTATTTTTAGAAATAGATGGTTTTCCGTAAGTCTCTTCAGAACTTCGTGTATATATTATATATGTTCTTCTTCGGTTTCTAAGAATATCAGAATGTCGTCTAGGTATATAAATATAAAAACATCTAAATGCTCTCTAAGTACTGTGTTAATTCTATCTTAAAATACTATAGGTATATTGGTGAGTCTAAATAGTATGACTTAGTATTCGTATAATCCGTATTGTGTTCTGAAAGCTGTTTTCCACTTATAGCCTTCCCTAATCCTAATCTGATGGTACGTGTTAGTAACGTCTAACTTCGTGAAGATTGTAGCTTTTCTTATCTAATTTTGGAGGTTTGCTATTAGTAGTAAAGGGTACTAATTTTTCTTAGTAATAGTATTTATCTTCCTGTAATCTACGCATAACTATTTTTTAGTAGTCCCCTTTTTGTCTGCAAATGTTGTTTTATGCGATACTAGTAACTTTAATAGTCTAATCTATCCTTTTCTAAGTACTAAATTAACGTACTCTCTTTTAATTCGTGACTCTTCCTCTAATTTTTGGTAAATAGGTCCCTATCTAGCGGTTTTGCCTTCTTCTAGTTTAATCTTAATATCCTATAGTTTATGTTCTAGAAGGTAACCTTTGGGTTCTTAAAGTAGCTTTTCCTATTTCTTGTATTCTTCCGGGAATTTCCTAATGTGGGTTTTAATATTTGCTTAGAGCCGTTCGTGTTAATAGCTGATTTTCCCCGTTTGCTAGTTGATATTAGGATTTATTACTTTTAGCTATAGTATTCCTAAGATAATATTTTGCTTGTTATTAATCTATGTTATATCTATAACTGTGTTGTGAAGCTAGAGTCCTTTTAATATTAGCGTTAATAGCTTTGTCTCAAATCGTATTAGTTCCTAAAATAGGTTTCCTTCTATAGTGTAAAGTTGTTGTAGATACTGTTTTGTTGTGTACTTTATTCTCTAGTTCTCAACAAATGTTTTAGAGATAAAGTTCCTAGTTGCTCTACTGTTAACTATGATTCGTATCCTTTTTCTTTAATAAACCCCGTTTGTTATAATGTGTGGTTCTATATTTCCTTTGAGTTTCTTATCTTTAGGCTAGTAACGGGCGTTTTTCTTCTTTTCTATATACTTAGCGCATTTGCTGTTTATACATTTATACTATAGTCTACCTATGATATATAGTAGTAGTAGATTTGGTCTAGGTTTAAGGATAAGGTGTCCCTTCCACCTATTTTTTAGGTGCTACCTATAGACTTCTTTACGTATAATAACATCAATTTCTTATTCTTTATTTTAGATTGGCTAGGCTTAGTATTTCTTCTTTAGTATTATATAAATCTAGTACTTCGCTTTAATGTATGATACCTATACTATCTTATAGTGTACGGGGTATCCTATTTAAACTTAAGGGTCGTCCCCTTTCCTATATTCGTCTTCCCCTAGCTTGTCTTATACTAAAATATAGTATTTAACAACCTTTCTAGGAGTGTATACGTCGTTAATCTATTTTATAAGCTTTAATAGCTTTCTCTACTCTACTTAAGTAGGCATCTTTTGTTTTACGATGTATTTATTTTCTAACTAGTTCTGAAACGATGTAAATCTAGTATTATATAGATGTCGTATTTTCTATTCTTTATAAGCTTCTTTAAGGGTTATTTCTAGTCTAGCCTTCTTAATAAATCTCTAATCTCTAGAGTTATCTTAGCTCCTTAGGTTACTTTCTTCCGTGACTTTTGTATAAACTGCTCCTAAATAGCGTTATTTAGGTTTGTACTACTAGCTATCGTTAGAACTCCCTTTTTCTAAGGATTCTAATTCCTCCTCCTTTACTATTGTAGAGGGTGTTAGTATAGGATATTTAGTAGTATCTTCTAACCCCTCACCAATCTTTCTACTAGATTCTACCTATTCGCGGGTCCTATCCTTACTTACTGCTATTTTTTCGTGTTTCCTATTTAGAAACCAGCCATTTCCTTATTTAGCTTTAATGTAAATCGGGCAGTTGTTCTTATAATAAAAGGTCTAGTGTAGTCTAGTATACTTACTATTAGCTGCGATCTTTTCCTTAGATCCTTCGTTCCTAGATTTTTCTAGAGTCTTATCTATATTTTTAGCTTAGCTCTCCTTAGCTTTCTTACTATAGCAGTCTTGAGTAAAGTGTCCTTTCTTTCTATAGCTATAGTATGTAAGGTCTTTCTTCTTATTGTCCTTAGGTTTAGTCTTGCTTCTGCAGTTCTTTATATAGTAGCCTTTCTTTCTATAATTAAAGTATTTAAATTCTTTTTTCTTAGATTTCTTATCTTTATTTACGTCTAGGATTATTAGATCGCCGTAATCCTAGTTCTAGTGTCCCTATAACGTCTTCTTTTTTTTCTATTACTGGAGTTTATTATCTATACTTAGAGCTTGTCTCTTGAGTGCGTTAAGTGTTATTAGCTTGTCTATACAAATTATTTTATAAGTAATTTCTAGCTTAAGTCTTTTGTAAAATTAGGATATTAGGGATAGCTTATTCCATTCCGTGTTTATAGATAACTATTTAAATATAGATATATAGTTGAGTACTAACTTTTCTTGTTTAAGTTTCTAGAGTCTTTCGGCAGATTATCGTTAGATGTTCTTATCTCTGAATACCCCCTTAAGTTTCTAGGTAAAGTAGTTAAAGTTGCTAAAAATTAAGACTATCTCTAGTTTTCGCATTCTGGGTGCGAACGTCCTATAATCTGTCTAGTAGGGTTTAAACCATCTTATAGCCTTATTCTTAAAATGTATGGCTACGTAGGCTACTTTCTTTTCCTTAGTGTCGAAGTGTGCTGCTTGTATGTCTAAATGTAGTATAGTATTAGCTAAAAAAGGTCTCAGTTTATTCTAAGTTCTATTGAACTTTTCTATAGTTAGGAGCTTTAGTGGTTTCTTTGTCGCGCTTAACTAGAGCCGATAGATAAGTGTTAATTGTTCTTACTACTTACCTAGTACTACTTTAAGTTGTGCTTCGTTTTGTTCGAGACTATCTTTTAGGACCTTATTTTATGCCATTAAGGCCTAGATGGCTTCTTTTATTTGTTGATAATCCGTATTATCCGACGAACGCACTAATAGAGCCGCTGCTCCCTTAGGTTGTTATTTTAGTGCTATTATTTAGCTTAGACCGTACGCTACTTACGCTTCGCTCTTCTAATACTTAATCGTTAAACTATTAGGGTCCTACTTAGGCCTTTAAAGTAGGATACTAGGTAGTACATAAGGGGAGTAAATAGAAGTATAATGTTACGGGACACCGGTAGAGTGTGTGACCGTTAATAAGCATGATGTAATAGATTCTAAACAGTGGATGTTAAAAGTAGGGTAGCTCTTTAGTTAAAAGATTAAATTAACGATAAAGACTATCTAAGGAGTGTGATGCGTGCTTACTATATACTAATAAAATTTATAAGCTCTGTTGCTCTATAGTCTCTGTTAACTACAGAGACACAGATCCTATAGAGGCGTCCCTACGTCTCTATCCGTCTTAGCATTTGTAGAGTTACAGAGCCGTTATATAATCCTTAGTCACGTGTCTATGTTGTGGTCTGCCTCGGGTCTAAGATCCCTATCTTTACCTGCATATTGCTACTTATGGTTATTATCGAAATTACACTCACTATAAGCGCTAAGAGTAATTCTGTGAGGCACAGCCGTAACATAGGGTATACTTACTATATACCTAAATTTTTCTAACCTAATTTATACTATAACTTAAAAAAAAAAAATTTAGGTTAGAGTATAGCCTATAATACTACGTAACCTAACTTAATCTATACCTAACCTATACCTATTTACAAGCCTACCTACTACTTAAAGCCTCGAAAAGAGCACTCGATATCCCGGAAAAAACTAGACTCCTGGCCTTCCACCTTTACCTCCTCCCATTGCACATCCTTATCATTGCATTTCGACGGCCAATTCCCTGGCGCCCCATTGTCCGGCATACGTTCCGAAGGGCAGAGTCCAAGAAACGTTCCCTTATCCTGATTCGTGCTCCACGCTGGTAGGCATTGTGATTTCGGGTTTGTATCAACCTCATACGTGAAGAATACTTTGACCTTGTCTTTGTCGTCGTAGTCCTGCAGTTTCATGGTGACGGGGTGGGGGAGTTGGTCCGCGCTGATCTTGAAGCTCTGCCCTTGGGCAACACCGTTGCCGTTGGAGTCGACGAGACTCCAGCTGGCAAGTGGTTAGTTGAATCTATGAGACATGGAAAATGGACTTACCGGTAAAGAAAGGGAACTTCTTGATGTAGTCGGATGGTCCATTGGTCGGTGATTGGAGGCGGCGGTTCCGGCGTCGGGTCAGGGGGAGGAGGCGGTTCTGACGTCGCGGTCGGTGTCGGGGCTGGGGGCTGGTCTCCTGAGCTAGGTGGTGGTATTACTGATGTCATCAATGTGGACGGTGTGAAAGTGGCCGTAGCCGGGTCAGAAGACGTGATGGTTTCGAGCCCCTCCGGGTCGTACTTTGAGAGCAGCTCGTCGAGCGCATCTGCCGCGGCCAACAACTTCTGGGCATCCTCAGCCGGCCTCTGCGGATCGCCTACCACTGTCGGATCTAGAATGCACGCGTCGTCTGCTGTCTTGGTGCGGACTGTTGTCGTCGTGGTGGGTGTCGCGGTACAAGCTAAATATTTACGGCACTCGGGCGTGAAGCAGCTTGTTGTGAGCGTCGTTTGTGGCTTATCAGTTTTTGCCAGGCACGATACGATGCAGGAGTCTGCTGTTTCGGGTTTCTCGCAGGCGTTGGGATCGTTGGGTCGATTACTGCCTCCTCCTCCTCCACCACCACCGCCTCCAGGTTGATTGGAAGGTTGCGGAGGATTACTTCCTCCGCCGCCGCCGCCACCACGTCCGCCTCCAGGTTGATTAGAAGGTTGTGGAGGATTGCTTCCTCCTCCGCCGCCACCACCACCTCCTCCAGGTTGGTTAGAAGGTTGCGGGGGCAGAGGAGTAACCGGCACTGGAATCACAACTCCACCAGCATCGGTTGAGGACGAGGTCGAAATTCCAGGCGGGATGACCGGTGTGTTCGGGTCTGGTTGCGGGGGCAGAACAGTAATAGGCACTGGAATCACAACTCCACCAGCATCGGTTGATGACGAAGTTGAAATTACAGGCGTGATGGCCGGTGTGTTCGGGTCTGGAGTACGTGATGGTGGTGCATCAGGAGAGAGTGTGGAGCTAGGTTGAGGTCCATTGGCAGTTGATGCATCATTGGACTGGCCAGGGTTGGTTGGGGGTGCACCAGAGGGTTGATTACCTGGAGGTGTTACTGGGGGGCCGAGGAGTTGGTTACGCCACCTGTGAATTGTGAGCATTCTCTTCCTAGTATGTATCAATGAACTTACCAGTAGCCTTTGGGTTGTACAGTCATGAAAGCGTCGGTTGGAGTTATCAAATTTCCCTGTTCGTCGGTCTGCGTGATAGTGGTTTTCACGCTCGTAGTTGTAGTGAGCTGAGCCAAATCGGTCCATACAAACGGGATAAGGGAAGAACCCTTTCCATCTGAACCGATAAATGACGTTGGCCTCGGAAGATCGGGCTCTGTTTCATAGCAGGACTGAAAAGTGCATACCAGAACGTCTATGGCAGTCGTGAGTCCGAAATATAGGAATAAAACATGCAGTTTGGACATGGTGGAAAAGATAGCAGCGAATATATGTGTCAAAATAAAACGGTATGTGGTAAAGAGGAAATTTCATTCCATGCACTGAGCAAAGAAAGAGCGAATGGATCAATGATGTAGAGGATTGGACTAAACAGTCAGTGAAGGCTTGAATGCAATTTATATATCACCATCGCCGGTTTCGATACCATTTGGGCCAGTTCTAGCAATTGAAACATCGCCAAATATAGATTTGGAGACAGCTGCTCTACTTCAGAATTCTTGAGTAGACCGAACTATGTCTTACTCCATAACTTGAGGCAACCAGCCGGCTGCGAAAGATCCGTGACATTCGCCACAAGATTCTCCACAAAAGTTTGGTGATGCAAATATAGTCATTAGTAGGCCAAGGATGACACACACGTTAAAGGATCAAAGGCGGCTATTTTTCTGGGGTTCAGTGGCCATACTAGAATTTTCCCCGAAAATGCTCCAGGGCTGAGTAGTAAGACCGACGGCGAAGTCGTGGAGTAATATAAGAAATCTGATACACGACATGTACTGTCAGATTTTAAGGTGATTTGTAATGTAGGTCAATTCTCTAGGGCTAGGTAACGTGACAAAACAACCCAACGCTTTTAGGCACCCGACGACTTTCTGGGGCCAAATTCTGACAGCTACGACATTAGAAACATGCACGAGCTGCGCAGACACGGAAACATTGTTTCCTGTCAACATCAAAGACATACGCTGATATGTGCCACAACTACCAACAAAATCAGCACGCCTGTCTCAGGATTCATTCTAAAAATGAAAATTCTCAAGTTAGGACGGCGGCAACAGTACTGCTAAAAGCATAGGGAAAATAAAGATTTGTGTATAAAGGCGTAGGAACGGGACGTATAGAATCGTGCAGCAACCAACTCATACATTCAATCACGTATACTTGATCTTTTTCCTCGTCATATTTCATAAATTAGAGATCATTCTCTTCACCCTCGATCCTAATATGCTATTTCCAATTCAAAGAGCGTTCATTCCTGTTATCCTCCTCAGTTCGCAGGTGCTCCAAATAGAGGCAGTACCTAACGATGGAGAAGATAACTCCTTGCTTGTGAGTACGGTTTTGACTGAAAATCTGCCCAGGATCTTCAAAAATTCCCAAATTAAAAGACTGGAACTTATTAACCTTAATTAGCCAGCTTTCACTCTCGTGGGACAGGGTAATCGGGATCAGGGAAACTGCGCAGGGGATGATCTAGAACTGTTGAAAAGCGCATACGAAGATGCGTGCGCCATGTCGAGAAGGGCCGTGGAGGATTTGGACTTTCTCGTGGATCAAGCCAAGGCTACAGCTGGAAAGGGTCCAGACAAGAAGTCGAACAAGGCAGATTACTCAAACTATCGCCGCATTCTGGATACCTTCATTGCCCTTTTTGGAACGAGCCCTTTTGACCAACAAGGGAATGTAGACGTAGGTGGACCACTGTTTGTTCCCAACGATGGTAGCTATCATCTCAAAGGTAACTAGATTGCTTTCACCCATAAGTAGACTCTGATTGATACGATCTGTAGGATTCTTCGAGACTATGGTGAATGAGAAATGTTCAGGGAGGGATATCGATAAACGGATCTTTTGCACTGACAACCACTGGGAGTTTTTGAAGAATGATGCTCAAGACCCGACAGATCCTTCAAAAACGATCCAGGAGAACCGTAAGAGGATATTCCATCAGCATTTTAATCCACGCAAAAGTTAACAGACTGTAGTCCCACAGTGCCAGACCTATGGTGGGATTTGGTATTCTTCTGTGCAACCTGCTGGCGAGCAGTGGCTGTTTGCTCCGCCACCTAGCTCGCCTGGGAAACGCCCTATATGCGACGACAGAAAATTAGCTGTAACTCACTTTAGTCCTGGGACCATAACCTTTTGTCAGTTGGTACGTATACTACCTACTTCTCCCGGACGCTCTAATTTCGATATAGAGTTTGAACCCAAATGTGGTGTTAGATACCATAAAGGGATTTGAAGGAAGTATCAAGCCTACGAATACACGATATGGCATGACGGATAAGGCGTTGGATAAGATGCGTTTAGGGGATTTAATCAATAAAAAAGACCTTACCTCGATTGAATTTTTAAGAGACAGCTTGTCCTTGACGTTTCTTCACGAAATGCTACATCTCTTAACAGACAGTAAGGCCTGGCAAGTATTCTCATGATAGATCTTCTACTGACCTTGGGCTTGCAGAACCAGATCAAGATGCCGTTGATGAGGATGGGAATCCCATAATGGACCGGGACGGGAAGCCTGAGTTAACTTATGGGTGGACAAGATGCAGGAATCTTGCGACTCATGACACACAACTTTCGTGGGGGAATCCGGATAATGTGGCTTTATTTGCTCTGGCGATGTATTTCAGGCAGTGGGATTGGTCAAGAGGGTATCCGCAGCCTGTGAAGAAAGCAGACTGAGAGCATTTGATTCCTTGGAGGAGATGTTGTATTGGGGCATGGTTTTTTGTTTCCTTTTTTCTCCAATTCTTTGCTACATTCGCAATGATATGACATCGTATTTCTCAAGTGGATTTGTATTTTCGAATCAATCGGTATTATCATCGATTTTTGTTCCATGGATCTCGGGCTACGACTTGTGAGGCAGGAGTTCGGAAAATTATATCCCACGTTAGTGTAATTTTATTCCGACGCCTTGCCTGTGGCGACTTCAAATATCCACACAACGGCATGTGCTCGCCCTACACTTTTGCCATGCTCCAGAATAACCGCCCCCCAACACCTACATGAATACAACTTCGGAAATCTCAAAGAATGTTGGGTTGCATGTCAATTATTTACCACAGAAGACATTTAGAAACCTGTCCTTCATCGACCGCATCTTATCATCACGTGACTTACTCCAGCCACTCGAACCCGGAACAAATGGCCATAGCCTACAAACACTGAAATCCAAAGTCCTCGTACTTACACATGCACCTCCATCCTTGAACTTCTCTACGCGCCCCAGAAACTCCCTCGTCCACCAATCTTGATCAATTTTTTCCTTGCACTTCCGAAAGCTTTCCTGACCGGGATCCTTAAATCGCTGCATCGCCTCCGCGCTGTCCCAATATATAAAGAAGACAAATGTACACACCCCGTTCCCATACTCCTCAGTGCCCGGGCGAATATCAACACCGAAAACCTTTGCAACAATATCGCCCCTTGCGTCAGGGGCATATGGTTTACGACATACCACGCGCTGACAAAAGAAATAATAGAAGAACTCTCTGAACTCCTCCAATGCAGCATCGACCTCTTCATAAAGAGATCCACTCGAAGGAGTTCGAACAAGCAGAACATCGCAAATTGTCGTCGTATACTGGATTTGTTGCGGAGCCAGGATACAGTTGATATCAGGCGACGCCGTCAGGAACTCAGAAAGTGAATCGATTGCGCGCGGCATGCCTTTCGCTTTCAGCCTCGCTATTGCGAGTTGAAAGCCGGTCATATCATCCCTGAAATCACCTGGATGACGCCACAACTCCATGTTCCATCCTATAGGAATTAGCGAAATGTCATAATATGGCGGTGAGATTTAGCGTGACGTACCAATAACGATGAAGACTTTGTTAGGTGCGTCGAGCTCCTGACTCCATCTCGTCCAGTACCAGTGTTCCTCTGTTCTGATATCTTGCAAGCATTGGGCCCAGATTTCGGATAGGAATTTCGGAGGGCCGGAACTAGTAAATGGGACTTTGAACTCTAGCTGGATAATGGAAAATGCGGATCGAAAAGGACCGGTTTCTTTTAAATAAGGCATATTTTTGTGGATTTATGAACTTAGGGAGAAGGTGATGGGAGTTGGGCGCTACCCCGCGAGCTGTGCCGCAGAGTGTTCAGTCACGTGACATAATTATATTGTGTTTCAAGTGTTGATATTTATAAGTCTCACCAGTGCAGATAATACGGGCGTCCAATTATATTACACTTCTAAGACTTAAGACCTTAGGATAGGGCGGGATACTTAATAGGTAGAGGGTAAGTAAGGTAGACATTTCTATAGAGCTAGTATTAGCTATTTATTTTATAGTAAGTGTACTATAAAATAGAAGTAACTTAGAGTTATTAAAGTATCTTCTTCTTTATAATTAATTAGTAAAATTAGTTATAGTATTAATACTAATTTAAAATCTTATAGTAATATCTTTAGCTAGAGACGTATATATAGTAACTTATTAGTTATATAATTAAGGTTTAGGGGTTAGTATTCTAGGTCTTTTTAATAAATATAACTTAGAGTTATAAAAAGTAGAATTTTAGTACTCTTAGCTATATAAAAACTATATTAGCTTTTATAAAAATTATAAGAAAGTTAATAAAATATTATATATATAGTATATAAGCTATATAAACTTACTATACGTTAGCTAGAATAACTAGATTAATACTTAGGTTATATCTATATATATAGGCTCTTAGTAGTAGTAAGAGTAAGCTCTTAAATTTTATTTACTTTTATACTTAATAGTATAATAAGTAAGTATTAGGTACTTTTTATAGTAATAACTACTTAGGTTACCTAAGCCTAGTATAAAAAAGTAGTAAAAAAGTTATTTATAAAAAGTATATATAAAAAAAGTATATAGAGGTAGAGGTA
>JAMAHW010000232.1:0-13534 GCA_023627715.1 Periconia sp. R9002 | reverse complement strand
GCGTAGTTATTATAGTATTAATAACTACTTATACTAAGTTACTAGTTACTAAAGTATTATTAATTTATATAGTTAGTAGTATATAAAAGTTATAAAAGTTAGATAGTAGAAGTTAAATAGTAAAAGCTAAATAGTAAATAGATTTATTAAAAAAACTTAAAATACTAACTTTTAAGCTTTAATTATATAACTAATAAGTTACTATATATATATTTTTAGTCTAAAATATTACTATAAGATTTAAACTAGTATTAATACTATAACTAATTTTACTAATTAATTATAAAAAAAAATCCTTTAATATAAATAACTTTAGAATATTTTAAAAATATATATAGTATTCTAATAAATTAAATTAAACTCTCTACCCTAAATATAGTTTCTTTTTATCTGCTAAGGATCCACATAGATTATAAAGAAGAGAAGAAAAAGAAGAAGAATATAAATATAAAATATTATAAATATATATATGTGATAACCGCCCATTATTTCTTCTTCCAATCAAAGGGGGGAAGAGGTATGGAAGAAACAAGGAAAATGTATGTTTCGCGTCCCACACACAAACTTCCTCCCCACCCCCCTGAACCGCCATCCGCGAACCCGATTACGTACATGTTACATGCGCTTCCGTCGTGAGATCCATCCATCCATCTGGTTCCAAACAGCCTTTGTCCCGTAGATATGCATACGCCTGTGTGAAATAATACATAAAGAGATGGAAGGGAAGAAAGGAAAAATAAGAGGTGAGCTGAGGTGGTGTGAAAATGCACCAAGCAGTGTGCTTTTGTTGGGTGGACGAAGACAGAAAAATGGAAGTGTGTAAAAAAAAGGAGAACGGGAGGGTATCAAACCACGCACTCGCTCAAGAAAGGGAAAAAAAAATCCAGAATGATGAAAACAAAGTAATGAAAAAAATACGAGGTAAAAAGAGCAAGGAAATGTCGTGATATATGATGACCCCAGAGATGGAACAAAGTAGATTTCAACCCGGCCCTTTCGAATGAGGAAGTAAACGCCAGCTCAAAGGAATACACACAAGAAGCCACCCAGGAGATCGTGCAATAAACAAATGAGACATAGATAGTGATGAGATGATAGATGACTCGACTCAACCTCTCGGACCATCGTAATGCCCGCCCAGGCTTCCCCAAGCCGCAAGTACATCATCGCTGATGCTGTTCCGTGCAATGCTGGTCGTGCTCCCTAAACTCCCCTTGCTACTCATGCGACTCACAGTGCGGCTCCCGCGACTAGATCGGCTGGTACGGCGATCTACACTGTTATGAGCAGGAGACGAGGTGCGAGAGGACGAGACGCTGTTCTGCCTGCTGGCGAGGAGACCCGAGGTAGCGATGGAGAGCTGACTTTTGCGCCGCGAGCTCTTCCTCGGGATGCCGGGGCGAGGGAGAGGGTGAACAGGCTCGGGGGTGCACGAGGCGCGAGATGACGCTTCAGAGACGGGGCGGAGGTCTTTGATGCTGGACTTCTGAAGAACGGTTATAGGCACCTCGGTTCCGCTGGAGGCTGTGCGGCGGCGCCGATGGTTCGCGGCTGCATCGTCTAGTTTGATGCTGCCGGATGGTGGATCGAGGATGCCGGTTTCTTGGACGGCTATCTCGTCATTGTCGCTGTGCATGGAGGGCTCGCTGCTGGCGACTTTCACGACGACGTCGGATTCTCCATGGCGCGGTCCGGGTGTTACTGGTGAAGGGAGGGACAAGTGGTCTGTGGTACTTTGCGAAATAACACTCAGTCGCTTCGGAGAAGGGAAGAGGTCGAGTGGGGAAAATACGGGCGGCGAAAGACGTCGCGCGAGCGTTGCTTCGTCAGTGGGCGTGGGGCGATCATCGGAAGTGTCTCCGTAGGAACTGTCATCCCCAATGCTAAGTCCGCCGCTGGATTTCTTAGCATGCGCCGAGCGGCCTCGCATCGCAGATGACGCGAGGGGAGTTTGAATGGGGGCAGGAGTCTTCTTGTTGGACTTCTTCCCATCCACGACTCGCACGGGGCTTTGCGAAGGGGGGCTGTCAACCGACAAGAAGGCTGATGTCCGATACGATGTCTGTTTTGATTCAGGGGGGGTGACCTGACGCATAACCTCTTCATTTTTGATCGCCGTAGCGTAACCTTCGACCCAGCCTTGCTGCACCATGGCAGCCCGTTTCTTGCGAAGTGCCTCCAGAAGAGCCTCTTCCTCAGGTGTCACAGCCATGAATTTCTGGGTTTCGAGTCGGGAACGTGGCTCGCTAGTGGAAGTACGAGTGCTGCGCGATGACGGCGACTGTGGTGCTGCGGCCGTTTGAGGGCGCCCATCCTCGCTTTCGGCCTCGCGTATAACAGAAGGTTGCTGTCTCACGTGACTCGTTCTCCGGCTGCTGCCTACACTTTGATTGCTGCCGAAGTGTCGAGGGAACTGTTGTATGGAATATGGCTCGGGCGTGTACATGATATCAATGGTAGCGGCAGTGGTGGATGTTGACATGATGCTCAACTTCCCAGTGGACGACTTCCTAGTATGGGGTGGTCGCACTGGGAAGGCTTGCGCTTGTCCAATGACAATGTCCCCATGGTCCGCGATGTTGACGCTGTCACGAACCGGCACCTTGGCCTCATTAGCTATTCGGCTTGAATCGACATCACTATCGCCTTCATCTTCAGACGAGGAGAAAGACAAAACACTCGACTTTTGCAGATTAGACTTTGATAGTGACGAATCTTTGGTTTTGGCCGTGGTTTGCGAAGAATGGCTTTGCAGCGAGACTTGACTGGGTGAGTTCAACCGGTGGGCGAGGTGTGAGTTGGCATGGATGTGCGGTGCTTTCCTCGGATCGAGCATCTGATGAGCAACATGTGGTAGCTGTGGTTTCGGCGCAGCGGCAGCCCGCTCAAAACGACCTGACGAGGGATTGTTCTGCTGATATTCATAAGGCTTGTGAGGCTGGGGAGAATGAACAGCAGGCATATCATCTTCGTCAATTTCGTCGCTATCATCATCATCGAATCCATCGAACCAATGCTTGATGCCCGGCGGTGGTTTGCGAACGTTGATCTTGGCATTGTCGTACTGATCACGCTTGTACAACCGAGTCGGGGACGTCGGTCTTTTGAGCATCTGGGCGGAGGAGTTCTGCTGCGGCCTCGCTTTGGTCAGCTTGGATTGGCCTCGAAGGGTGGGTGTGGGCTCGCGCGTCATGGGACGAGGAAAATAATCCGAGTTGACAGACATGGCGGTAGGCGAGTTCACCAGCTTGCTGGGAGAAAGAAGGCCCTTGTCATACGGTTGACCGCCATTACTCCTAGGCTTGGGGAACAATTTGGCCAGATCCAAACGCGGCGTATTACTCCTCCGGTTGTTCTCCTTCTTGCTCTTGGTGTGGGTGTTTGCGGTCTGGAATGTCTCGCGAGCTAGAGGACTAGATGCGTAATGTTCATTGGAAATGCCATTGCTGCAACCGTTCAAAGTCACGACTGGCGGTTTGCCTTTCCTGAGAGCCATATCACGAACTGCCGAATTGGATGTCTGCTGGGATATGGATAAAGGCGAGCTTCGAGCATCGTAATGGGAACGCATGGTCGAGTCTGAAGCACGAGGCCGTAGCTGCATGCTGACGGTGCTGGAGGGCGAACCTGGTGGTTCACTGCCGACGTATGCCATGTTGGAGGGTGGGAGAATGGTGGAGGATGCGCGGTTGGGGTTGGACGACAGAGCACCAGGCTTGGGCAGCTTGTACTCCTGGGGAGGGCCGAAATCGGAGGCGGTTCTGGCGTCGTAATCTGAACCAGCGTCAGAGAGGGTGACGGTCACGTATGCTGGGCTCGGAGGCGGGAGAGCAGACGTCTGTTTGGAGCTCGGGCGGAAGGGAGGACGGTCGGTCCCAAGCACCCGCTGGGCTTTTGAGGAAGCGGAGGAAGCGTTGTGCTCGTAGCGTAAAGGAGGCTGCTGGTGATATCTGGGGGAGGAAAAAGAGGAGGAAGAGGTCAGAGGGGGAGTGGAGAGTGGAGCCAAATCATGGCTCCCATCGTGACCACCGTCCTGGGCCGACTTGGTATGGGATTTGCGGCCGGGGAGAGGAAAGGAGAACTTGGATCCCTTGTGGCGCGCCATGGGATGACGAGGCAGTTGAGAGTCGTGGCCGGCGGGTATGGTGGCTTTGGTGGCTTTGGTAGTGGACAGATGGGTGGGCGGCAGGCCAGCTGCGACTCAGTGTGAGGGCGATATTGATGTCTGAGTCGCGGGATGTGGTTAGGCTGGGCTACAGGCGTCGACGCATGGGCCTCAATGGGGTCGGCCGGAGAGAGGCTTCCCTATGCAAATACAACGACGACCCCTAAGACGTGTCGGCGGCAAGGGCGCAGCATACACGGCGGCCAAGTAAGGAGTTGCCTAGTGTTGTGTCTCTAGCATTGATTGATGATGGTACCGTGGCGAGGCTCTCGACGGTCGATGTGGAGAGTGGAGACAGACGAGACAGGCGTTGGTGGGCGGCGGGCGAGGATGGATAGACGGCGGTCGAGAAACGGCAAAGTTGCAAGGGAACGAGTGGTTCAAGCTCTGCAATGGCGAATTGAGTGGGACGGTAGGATTTGGGATTTGTTTGCGTTGTTGTGGTGGAGCGGAGGATGGTGATTGATGGAGGAATTGGGGAGGAAGAGACAGTGCAAACGGCACGGCAAGCAAAGAAAGACAGATTTGATAGGATAAGATAAGATAGGTAGGCCAGGAGGAGGTCAAGTCAGGGAATGGCAGATCAGGGCAGCGACGACGCAATCCGAGATTGCAGTGCACATGTACAATTGCAGATAGATATACCTCAAGTATACATGTAGATCAATAATATGGTGATAGGCAGGCTGTTCATCACCATTGTTTGGGCCATGGTTGCTTCTGTCCTGCCTATTTTTTGGGGCACCGCAGGCCAAATCAAGCATCCCCCCGGTTACCCGCCGGCACATCCACCCACAATTGGCTCTCTAGCCGGATCGCTAGTCTCGTCCGGCGTGAAGCTATGGCTGTAGCGTGTCCTTAGCGTCTTTGGGGTCCTTGGCTCCGCTAAACCGCTTCCGTCTCTCCCCTCTTCCCCTCCCTCACTCATGATCCCACACTTCCCATTGATCCCATTTGCCAACCCATCGACAGCTTCATGCACCTGACAGCCCATGACTAGGTACTGACCTTACTCACGACTTCAGGCGACTTTTATACAGTACAGAACATCCTCTTCGCAAACCAACTATCCTACCCACAAGGTGCCCCCATCACGCAAATCGAGCGAGGGGAAAAGATCCACCTCCCACCGTTTCGTCTATATGAAAGCTGTGCAACAAAAAACAACAATCAACTCAGACCACACACTCTCGTCCTACTACCCAGAAATTCGCTCGTGTACCAACGTTGATTCAATGCATCTTCCCGCGGCGCGTGGCCACATGCGGAATGGATGGTCCATTTTCATTTCATTTTCCACCTCGACTGAGACATGTGTGCAATGCAAACACATGCATGACCGCGCCTCTGCCGTCTACCACACACTCACATCTCCACCCATCATCCAACCGTCTCCTGCATCAAACTCGTCTGCAACCCGTTGCTTTTCTCCCATACATCAATCCGTCCTCACTACAACTTTTTTCTCTCCTTTTTGTTCTATTCTTATACACAGGCTTAACGTAATAGTATCCACAGCCCCCAACAACGAAGAAGCAAACCCTTCTCAGCCCGCCCGCGGCATATCCTCCATCCGAGGCCCGTAACTACCCATACCGTGGTAAACTACTCAACGCGCGCGGCAACGCCGTAGCTTAGTTCACCGTAGCTTGCTCTACGCCACGCTTGACCCAGACCCTGGATTCTTCTGGGAATTCGAACCTCGGCACCCATCCATCTGGCCGGCCGATCGAACCGAATCGACAGCTGTGTAACCATTCAACATAGCTAAGGTCTTGAACAGCAGTCAATTACCAAGGTAGGACATCCAGGTAACCAACCATTTGTTGGATTGTACAGCCATCGTTATGGTAGGCGGCCAGTTAGTGCGTTGCCTGTGAATGTATTTCTGTACCCGGCCATGGCACTTTCAGGTGGTCATTGTTCTCGATTTACCTAGGTACCTATCCATTCATTCATTCTATTCGTATGTTGATAGCAACAAAGGGGAAAACTTATCTGTACAAACACGCAATATTCTCTACTTACCAAAAAAGAAGAAGAAGAAAACAGAGGACAACGCCATACATGACTACTCTTTGCTTCTTCGCCTTTTCTCCCCCGCGCCCCCCTTTCTTCCTTTTTCCTTCTTTTTCCATCTTTCGTCTTCATACTGCTCATCATCGTCATCCATCTTCCTCCTTCTTTCTTTTTTCCACTGGGTACATGAAACACAAGCACACAGACTTTCTTCTCCCCAGTCCCCACTCTCTTAGGTTCCCTTTCCCCAATACCTACCATACAAACAGAGCCAACATTAAAAACCAACCACACTCAACATCCAACCCAGAAGTTTCCGAAACTCCCCAAACACATCATCATTGGCCCTATTTTTTGCGTAGTATGCATACGTCCTCTCCTCTGGATTGGGTAAAGCAGCGAGTTGATGCATTGGTGTAAAAGGGGCCAAGTCCCTATCCCGTATCATATGTCCACCATTTCCTTTGCATTCTTTATCCAGGCCGCCTACTTGAGACTTCTGTTTCTGAGGCCAACCTCACCTCCATACCACCTCCCCGGCACCGGCCGACCCACTGTCGTAATCGGCATCCTGTCGTAAAATCCCTGCATAAGAGGCTGTTCCGCAAACCCAAGATGTCCGCTCACCGACTCGGTCGCCGGTATCAGCACCCCATACCTAAGTTTCTCATCTCCTGCCTTATCTAACACTTCCTCCAAAGAAGCCAAGCACGCTCCCTTGATCGCCGGTCCATTTGGTCCCGCCACGGTGAGGGAATGCACCAAGCTGTCTCTTACGAGACGTCCGCAAGCTCCACTACTGCAAAGAGAGAGATAGACCAGACATCCAAGGCCGATGAGGAGGAGAACGGCGACCGTGACGATGATCCGTACCTTGTCGATTTTGTAGACGATCACGTTCCGCTCGTCCAATACGGACATGGTAACGTTCAGTGCATCCTGCTCCGGCGTACCAAATTTCGCCAGCAGAGGCGTCACCCAGAGCACGCGCTGCATGTGTGACAAAAGGTCCGACGGCATAACGAGCGTTTTATCCGTATCCGCAACCAAACTCCCCATCATGAACATCGATCGCCCAGGGTTAAGTCTGTTATGTATGTCAAGCAGAGCCTTCCCCGCAAACACTTCCAAAAACCCACCGAAGAGAGATCGCACGCCACCAGCTGGTCCGTAGAATGAAAGTGTCTTGTTCAGCTCGCTGTCCAAGTTGATGAACTGCTCTCTCACGCACGTGAGGTCGCCCATGCTCCCAGTGCCGGCCGTAACATGCGTAGTACAGCTCCCGATCGAGGTCTGAACGTTGCAGAGGTGCTTAAGGTAGTGCGTGTTGTTGAACATGACGGCCTTCACCTCCACCCTCGATTTCATCTGCGTCGAAATCTCCACTCCATCATATAGCACTGACGAGTTCGCCACATCTCGAAACTGCGAAAAATCATACTTCGGATCCTTCGAAACAGATTCCAAATCCGGATACCGGTAGGTGAAATTATACAAATCCCACCCACCCAAATTCGACGTCTTTCCCTGGACCGCCTCAATACTACAGGCCACATCCAGATACCTAACCGGCCCAAACCTCGCCGTCCCCGTCACATTCGCATCCGTATACCTCAACCCATTCCGCTCCCCCATTAACGCGGCGACGGCCGACCTCTTCGAAATCGTCGTCGGCCCCGCCGCATACATCATCGCGGAGTCGCTCTGCGCAAGGGACCCATTAAACTGCGGGTGGTAAACCGGCACACCCACACCCACCACGTCCCTCTCCTGCCTCACCGTAACCGCGGATTGCAGCACGGGCTGCACCGCCGCCGTAACCACAAGCCCACCCACCCCAACCACCCACCCCATCTTCCACACCGGCCCCGCTAGCATCCCAACCGCCAACCGCGACGCCAAGTGCAGCGACTCCACCTTCCTCACCTCCATCCCCCCTCCGCCTCCTCCCTCACCAACCTTCCCCCCCGTCTCCGTCCCCGCAACATTCTCCCACAGGTTCTGATACACCGCGATCCCCAGTAGCGCCGCAACTGAGCCCCGCAACACCACCGCCCCCAGAGCGATAAACGTAGGCGTGTACTCGAACCACTTACTCCGACTCGTGACCTCCCCATCCGCGAGGAACGCCACGACGAGGACGAACGCGATCCCGAGGATGAGCGCGAGGGTCGCGATCCAGGTTGCGTGGAGGACTTGTTTGAACGGGATGCGGCCGTTTGTCGGGGGGTATTGGGTTAGCAGCGGGGTGGGGGTTTGGCGGATGCGAGGTTTCTTCGTCATTTTTGGTGTGGAGATGGATCGTTTTCTGTAGATGGGGAAAAGGGGAATGGAATGGGGGGTTTTGAAGAAGTGAATCTTTTTTTCTTGTGGCGCTCGTATTCCTGGCTTCCTATATAATCTACTGACTCGGTTCGGTTCCGGTGTGTGGCTTGCACTATACACATGTGTTACGATACCGAGTTCAGCTGGTTTTTCAGCTCAGGTTACTTTCCTTTCCTTTCCTTTCCCTTCTTCCCTCACCCTCCCCCCTTTTTCCCTTGCCCAAACTTTTTATAATAAAAAAACCCCGTATCTCCTTTTACCAACTCAATATTCCATTTTCTCATCTTTATGAGTTCGCAAACACCATGCACCACCCCACGACCACAAACAAGTAAAACAAACAATCCATTCCCAATACGCAGTGCTCTTAATATCTTTCAGCCGCAGCTGTGTGTGTCACCCCCCCTCAAACCACGGCGTTCGGCCGGTGCGCTTCGAAAATAGCTTAGCTTGGCTTAGCTTCAGCCCTCTTCTACATTATAAAAACTATTCATGTAAAATTTAAGCAGTAGATAGCTATGTATATCGATTAGTTCTATCTACGTACGTACATATATGTTTGGTTAGCTTGTTGGGAGTGTTTGGTTGGGGGCGGCAGATTACACATACAACACATACACACACATTCCCAAACCCCCTAGAACCATCTTTGAGTTAAGTTCCACATAAACCAAACATAACAAAACACAAAGAGTTTTACTTTCAATATAAAAAAATTGCCTGGTATTTTACGAATACGAAAAAAAAGGGGGGGGGAGTTTGTTGTGAATTTTGTTATTATATTGTGTGAAGAATGGGTAGGACGGTGTTATAGAGGAAATACGTAAGTAAAGTAGGTAGTTAAAGATTTTTTTTTTTCGGTCAGTATATCAATAGGATTAATATACGAGAATGTCTCGCGGAGGTGTGTGGTGGAGTGGTTGGGGATAGGTAGGTATGGGGGGAGAGACTTTTTGCGTGTACGGAATGGGGGTTCTTTCCCTTTTTTTTTAAAAAAAAAAAATGTGTTTAATAGATTATATAATTATAAATTTAATCGCTATAGAGTAGTATTACTAGCCTAGTGTATATATTAACGCTAGGTAGTAAAAGATTTAAAAAAAAAAAAAAAAAAAAAAAACACTTAATAATAGCCTTAGCTAAGAAAGGTAGGTATATAAGGTAACTTTTTCTTCTTCTTCTTTTCTTTTATAGAATTAATAGTGTAGGGTAAGTAGATAGAGTGTAGGTAAAAATATATACCTAGGTACTTATATATACCCCTAACGTACTAAATATTATTAAAGTATCTTCTTCTTTATAATAAATTAGTAAAATTAGTTATAATATTAACACTAGTTTATAATTCTTATAGTAACGTTCTAGGCTAGGGATATATATATAGTAACTATTAGTTATATAATTAAGGCTTAAAGGTTAGTATTCTAAGTTTTTTTAATAAATCTATCTACTATTTAGCTTCTACTATCTAACTTTTATAACTTCTACTTTCTACTAACTATTACTAGATTAATAATACCTTAGTAACTAGCGACCTAGTGTAGGTGGTTATTATTACTAAATATTATATATACTATAAAAATACCCTTTTCTACTAGACGCTATATAAATTACTTATCTAAACTAACTTATATAATTAAGAGAATAAAGTTATAAAAACCCCTCTTTTTATTACTATCTTACTTTACTATAATAGGGATAGTATATTAATTAGAACTACCCCTATACGCTTTTTTCCCGTACACTTTTTATAAACAACTTTTTAACTACTTTTTCACACTAGGCCTAGGTAACCTAGGTAGTTATTACTATTAAAAGTGTCTAATACTTACTTATTAATTAGTACCTACCCTATTTTATACTATTTACGCGTTTATAGTAGTAGTAAAATAGTAAAATAGTAAAATAGTTTTAAATTAAAGTATCTTCTTTTTTATAATTAATTAGTAAAATTAGTTATAGTATTAATACTAGTTTTAAAGTTATAATCTTATAGTAATATCTTTAGCTAGAGATATATATTAGGCTGTAGTATAGTCTGTTACTGCCTATTAGTGTAATAGGGAAGAATCTATTACTTACTAATACTAACTACTATATATATAATACTAAATAACTTATATACTAGACTATCTTAGTCTATCTTATACTAGTTTAGTTAAAGAAGTAATTACTTATAGTTATAATAGGTGCTTTTTATACTAATATAAGGGTTAAATTAAAAGTAATAAATATAGGTACTAATTAATACTAGTAATTTAATAGTTAAAAAATAATAGGTATACACTTAGAGAGTAAAATCTAATATACCCTCCTATTAAAAGAAGAGCTCTTCCTATATACTACTTTTACTTAGTAAAAAAGGAATCTATACTATAGAGTACTATTCTTTATATACTATTATAATATTAAATATAATAGATGTATATACTATACTAATACTAAATCTCTATACTACTAGCTATATAGTTATCTCTCTAAACTAGCTTTCTACACCTATATAATAAGTAAAAAAGAAAGAAAAGTATATATTTCTTTTTTCTCCTTTTTTATACTCTAGTATAACTAAGGTGTTTTTATAGCTCTTATAAAACTTAATAGGTATAGCTAAAGTATTTTTTAGCTACACCTATCTCCCTATATAAAAAAAAAAGAGAAAAGAAAAAAAGAGAGAAAAAGAGAGTATTTATACTAACTAAAGTGTAAAAAATAGGCTGTAGATATAGTAGATAATAGGCTAAACTAGCTTAATTTTAAAAGTACTAGTAGCTAAGAATTCTATAAATACCTACTCTTCTCTATATAAGTGCTTACTACTTTTATCTATCTTAAGCTATTCTAGTTATATCTAGTTTACTCTAGTTACGTCTAGTCTACTCTATTTTTATTTAGCTTATCCTATTTATAGCTAACCTACTTTATACCTTCTAAATATTGCTATTTAGAGTTTTTCTACTAGAGTTTTTTAGTCTAGAGTATACTAGGTCGCTCTAGTCTAGGTATAGCTAGTTTAGGCTAGATATAGCTAACTTATAATAATACCTCCTCTTTTAGGTGAGTCTATTCTAGACTTATAGAGAGTACTTTAGGTAGGTATTATAGAGTATATTTATAGTAAGGATTCCTAATATAGTAAGAGAATTAAGGTAGGGGGAGTATTTAGTAAGTAGTAGTAAGGTAAAAGAAGGTAAAGTTAAATCGTGTAGTATACGTAACTACGTAAGGTAAAAAAAAGTTAATACTACTACTTAGAGTAATAATTAAGACTCTACTTTCTATTTTTTTATACTTTTTCTTAATTATTAGCTTTACTCTAACTACCTTACTATTACTACTCTTAATTACCTTTTCTAATACCCTTTCTTTTTTATACTCTGCGCCTTATATACCTACTTCTAACGCTAATAACTACGCTCCTTTTATTTTTTAGCCTAAACTAGGCCTCTCTTAGTTAAGATACCTCTTAAGACTTAAATATTAGTCTCTTTAAGTATAAACGTTAGGGCTAGCTATATCTTTAGGATTAAGGTTATAGACACTTGCTTTATAAAAGCTTAAAAGGTAGTTTTTACTAACTAAGTAGTTCCTATCCTTTTTATATATAGTCTTTATATAGGTTAAGTTGCTAAGCGTAGTAAAAAGTTAGCTATAAAAATATAGAAAGAGATTTTTAGTTATATCTTTTATATTTATATTCTCTAGACAGCTGCTATAATCTTTAGTAGCTAGTATACTAATAAATATACTTACCTTAGCTATATAGCTTCCTAAAGTAAGTATAGATTAGTAAGTCCCCTCTACTTTAGTCTAGGTTATTCTTTTCCTAACTACCTATATTAGCTTAAAGTAGAAGATATTCCTATAGTAATAAGTTACGTAAAGGCTATCTTTAGAAATATCCTTCCTAATTTTTTTACTAAGCTTCCCCTTTATTACTTTACGACGTTTTCTAAGGACGAAAATAAGTTTTTTTCTACTAAAGATAAAAATAGAAAGATAACTATAGTCTATCTTTAAATAGATAGCGCTACGTTAGCTACTAGTAAGTTAGAAGAAATTTATATAAAGTACTAGTTATAAGTATTATTTTAGGATAATCTAAGTTGGCTCTTACTAACTAAGTCTAGATAAGATTTTAGTAGCGTCTAGAGCCTAGGTTATTTTTAATCCTATAGTAGTACTTAATAAAAGGTTTTTTTCTTACTATAGCGTATATCTAAATATAAAGCTTATAAAGCAGCTAGCTTTAGAACTCCTACTAAAAGAAAGAAGTATAAGATTTTATATAACTTAGTAAGTACTAAAGCATTCTAGTTTAGACTAAACTTTACTAACTTAGCTTAGGACAATTCTCCTAACGTAAAGGCTAACCTAGAATTAGTTAGTTATATTTTATTTATAGATACTTAAATCTCTAAGCTTAAAAAATAGTTTAATAATAACTAAAGTAGTTTTAGATCTAAAGATATAATAAAAAAAACGTTAGGCTAATATACTACTAAGTTCTCTATATATAATAGTTACTTAAAAATACTAGAAAAGAATATCTAAAACCTCTAGATACTTACTTTAACCTAAGCTAACGTAGAAGCACCTACTTACTTTAGAGATAAAGTTAAGGTTTATAAGGAAAAGCTAGCTTAGTTAACGTAGAAAGTAGATAGTTTACCCTAGTTTACCCTAGTAGCTTCTAATTTAAGTAACACTTTTAATAATAAATTAGTTTAGAAGCTTAATTAATAGGTAGAGCTTATTTAAACTTTATAAAAAGGACGTACTACTAATTAGGTAAAGATAGCTAAAATAGAGTAGAGGTTTACGTCTTTAGAAGTAGTTAAAGATAAACTAGGTTAGTTTTCTTAGAGGTTTAAGATAGTTAATACTTCTATTAGGAACTTATTACACTAGCTCTAGACTACTACTAATACTAAAGGCTTCTTTAATTTTCTTAAAGCTTTTAATAATTAACCTAGGGTTATTAAATTATTAAAGCTTCTAGGTATAGTTATTAATTACTTTAATTAC
>JAMAHW010000231.1:0-13643 GCA_023627715.1 Periconia sp. R9002 | reverse complement strand
ATATATTAACCCTAATTTAATATAGAAAATAATATATAAATAGATAGATATATAATTTAATACTTTAATAAATTAAGAGTAGTACTAGGATAAATAAACTATATTAACCTTTACTTACTATAAAGTAGATAATCTAGATAAAACTATAAATAACGTACTTAATATAATAGTAGATAAATTTATACTACTTTAACGTACACTTAGCTCTAAATTTATAAGTAACTACTAACTTTATATAGTAATTATATAAGTATACTAAAAAGTTTATAAGCTAGAGCTAGCTATATTCTAAATTAAACTTATAGTTAACGCTCTTATTAGTAACCTCTACTCTATAATTTAAGTTACTAGTAACTATAAAATAAAATAATATATATAAAAAGTAGAAAAGGATAAAAGTAATATATACTTTACTAATAGAAAGTACTATATACTAAGTAATAATTATTTTTACTCTAAAGGAAGACTATAGTTTAAAAAAGTATACTTAGGAAGTACTCTATAAAATAAGTATAAACTAAGTAAATATAATACTAATAGATTAGATAAGTATTTAAAAGAAAAACGCTTACCTCTTTATAGCTAGAAATATAAAGAGTGTATTATATATTATAAAAAAAGCTATTAGTTATATAACTACTTATATAAAGAAGTAAGGCCTTTCTAACGCTAATATATATTAGAATATACTTAGTATAATAGCTATAAACTTTCTAAAGAATAGATCTACGCCTATATTATTAAATATAAAAAGGAACTACTTAGTAAAAATAATATAGTAAATAATAAAAATAATTTTATAGCTTACTTTAGTAATAATAAAGGTAAAGTAGTAGTATAATACTTAATAAATAACGCTTTTATATACTAATTAATAGGTAAAGATATCTTTATATAAGAAATACTAACCTTAGTAAACTAATTTATACTAAAAAATTAATATAGCTAAAAGTACTAAAGTAAATTATAGAATATAGGCGTAGCTACTATATTAACTATTAGAAAACTATAACTTAAAGTATACTTATAAGAAAACTCTACTATAAAAATTAATTAAATACCTAGTATAAATAATATTAACTTTAGTAGTTAAAAACTAATTAGCCTACTAGAAATAGCTATAATTAAGAACTTACTAAGTAAGGTAGTATACTATATCTTTAATATTAATACTTTATTTTTATTTAGTATTTATAATACTAATAGATTAGGAGCCTTCTTTAATAACGTATAGAATATTATTATATAAAAAGATAGTAAAGAAATCCCTATAGTAAAGAAATAGAGATACTTATTTTTTAATATTAGTAAAAGTAAAGTAGTAAACTACTTTATAAAAGAGGAACTTTAATAAATCTATTACTACTTTAGGTATCTCTAAGTAAATAAGCTATATAAACTTTTTACTAACGCTAGCTATAAAGTTAAATTAAAAGTACTAAAAGAAATCTAGAAATTTTACTACTACTACTAAATATATAGCTAAGCGCCCTACTAATTTAAATTTTCTATTAAAAACTAAAAGAACTTTAACTATAAAGTAATTATTAATATAGTAAAAATTAGTAGAAAAGATATACTATATATTATTAACGTAGATATATCTTTTTAAGTAGTAACTTTTCTAAAAAGTGTATTAATATAATATACTTAGAAAGCGCTCTACTACTACTAGATTAATATATATTAAGGCCTACTAAATAAAATTATATATAACCTAGGAATAAACTTTATATTAGAAGAATTTAAAAGATATATATAAACTATAGGTATTTACTACTAGAAAATACTAGTAGAAGCTTACTAAGTAATTAGTAAGGTAGAGTATATATACGCACCCTTATAGTATACCTATAATATTTTATAAGTAGAGCTACTAGTAATAAGTAATAAGAATATTTTATAGATAGCTATTAAAGCTTTTAATAATATAGTAGGGCTAAATAGCTTAGTACTAACTCTACTTATATTTAGTATATACCTATATATTAATAATAAATCTTTACTAATACTAGATATAGTTACTAAAGTAAAAGTAATTAATAAAGTAATATAGTTACTAGCTAAAAAAAAAGTAAAGTAAGAAGTAAATAGAGTATTAAATATAAAAAATAGCTTAGTAACTAGTAATATATTTAGACTACCTATTAGTATAAAAGTCTTAGTATAGCGTAAAAAAAAGAGATAGATAGGTTTATATATTTTTAAAGCTATAAATAACTATAATATAACTATTAAAGGAGAGAATAGCCTTATATAATTTAGGTATATATAAGTTAAACTATATTACTACCTTTTAAAGCCTAAAGTAATAGCTAAAAATATAAATAGCTACTAAAAACTAGATTATCTACCTAAAGTTACTTATAAATAGAGCTATCTACTAAAAACTTTCTAAAACTAGAAAGATAATATAGTAGAAAAGATTAAACTAGACTATCTACTAAAAGTTAACTATAGATAGAGCTATCTACTAAAAATTTTCTAAATTTAGGTAGATAAAATAGCTAAAAAGATTAATACTATACTAAAACTTTAAAATATCTAAAAAAAAGGGCGTAGTAAGCTTTAAAGATTTTAACTAGCCTAGATAAATACTATTTTTCTTATATAGAAAGAATAAAATATATATAAACTAGTACTAGAACTCTAAGTAAAAAGAGTTATTATAATACTAAGTAAGCTTTTTAAGTAATTAAATAAAGCTAAATTTAATACTTTTTTTAAAAATAGTATATTTAAAATATAGTAATATAATTTTAAAACTTATTAGAGCTAAATCTTTAAGCTTAAAACTATCTATAAAATTAAAAGACTTAGTATAAAACTATATAAAAAGATATAACTAGTTTTTATAAGATACTCTAATAAAGAAAAATAGGAAATCTTTACCTAGTTCTCTATAATATAAAAAATAAGCTAAAAGCTACTACTTACTTTAGCGCTATCTCTAATAAAAAACTAAAATATATTTATAGAATTTAGAGATATTATATAAGTATATATCTAATCTAAGGATAAACCAGACTAAATACTATATATATAGCTACTAAAAGAACTTATATACCTATTCTTTTAAAATATAATTATTTAAATTATAAAACTACTATATAGTATAGTAGAATTTAGCCTATACTAGTATATTACCTACTATAGCTACTATATAGATAGGTTAAAAATAAGGGTCTTATCTTATAACTTATACTTATTAATTATAAATAAAGAATATAAAATATTTAGAATTATAGAAATATAAATTAATAATACTATTAGCGTAGTTATAGAAGTATTTTTAAAATATAAAAATAATAAATTAGAAAAAGTAAAGCTCTATATAAAGCTAAAAACTATTTTTATGAAAAACTAGCTTATTAAATTTAATAGAAAGAAAGTTACTATAAATAGTAAAAGTATTACTTTTATATAAAAAGGATAGAGCGCAAAACTAGTAATAATTTAACTAAATAATTTAAGAATAGTAGATACTTATAGAAGGTAGAAAGTACGTAGCACGTATATTACTTTAGTCTATTAGCTAAAAGTAATATTTACGCTATCTATAGCTATATAAATAATAGAACTAACTAAAAAAGATATAGAATTATTAAATAAGTATTTTAAATAGTAAATAGAAAATATAGCGTATAGCTTAATATTTATTCTTTTTAATTTATATAAAATAAAGCTATTTATTTTTACTAATAGTTTATTTATTAATAATAAAGACTTATCTTTTTAGCTTAAATTTCTAGTTATTTTAGTAACTAAATGTAAGGGTTATAAGTAGGGGTATTAGTTATAAGGGCTAATATAGTGAGATTTTAGACTAAAGAGCTAGATAGGTAGAAGAAACTAGGTGCTATATAGGTAATAGGGGGCTAGAATAATAGTTGTTCCGCGCTAGGTAGCCTATATACTAGGGTCTTAGCACTACTCTGTAATACTACCCCCCCCCCCTCTAGAAAACTTTATCCTAAGGTAACTATATATAGTAAGAAAGTAATAATAAGAGCTTTATCTAAATATAGGAAAAAATAGTGTAAAATCTATACTTTTAAATATAAAAATAGGCTAAAACTATCCTCTAATTCTATTATATTATCTTAGTTCAGCCTTATAGATTAAAATACTAGGAAACTATTAATGTAGACCTAAGTTAATATTAGTAAAGGTCTAGCGTTTATAAAAGAGCTTATTTTTGCTAGTAAATTAACTAATTTAGTAAACGCTTAGTAATCTAGAGTATCTATAACGTTATTAAGACGTTAATTTAATTTAATTAACGTAATTACTTAATTTTAAGATATAAGAGGTAGTTTAGCGTTTGTAAAAAGGCTTATTTTACTAGTAAATTAACTAATTTAAAGAACTTTTAGTAATCTAAACTATCTCTAGCGTTATAGCTATCGTTAAAGTACTTAATTTAATTAAAATTAACGTAAGTATTTAATTTTAGAATATAATAGGTAATCTAGCGTTTATAAAAGAGTTAAATTTAGCTAGTAAATTAGTACTTTTAATAAACTTTTAGTACTTATTATTATCTTACTTATAAGTAGCGTCGTAGCCGTTATTAAAGCTATCCTTATAGCTATTTTTATAGCTATCCTTATAGCTAGCGTTAATTTTATAGCTCTTAGTAACTAATTAGTTGTTATAGCTCTTCTCTATAACTAATTTACTATTATAAGGCGTCTCGTTATTAATTTATATATAATTTTATACTAAAATTAATATATTAGGTATCTCTAAAAGTACTAGTAAGGCCTTTTTCTATAGAGAAGCTAGAGGAGTACTATTACTATTGTAATAGTAGATAGGCTAAGTAATTAGCTAGCCTATAATTTGCTCTAGGTAACCTACTAAGAACTATATAGGTATTAAGTTACTAGTAAAACTACTAGTAGGTAAATACTATTAAAGTAGTAATAGGGCTCTTATAAGTAATAAGTAGGGCGTAGAGTATACTCGCGAGTAGCTAGGTAATAAAAGCTATAGAGTAACTACTAAAAAGGACTTTACTACTAGTAATAATATAGACTTACTAGTATTTTTATATATAATTTAATAATACTATAGAAGCCTCTATAGTTATTAGTTATTAGAGTTAAGTAATAAGTTATTAATTTCTAGCTATTATACATACGCGTAGAGGGAGCGTATTAGTTTATTATTTAGAGTTATAGCTAATAGTACCTAGAGTACTAAGTTTAATAGAGAAGCTTTTTTTATATAGGAAATTAGCGCTTTAAGTAAATGTTAGGTACTCTTAGGTATTTAGTTAAACTATATAAGTAATAGTTAACTAAGTAGTAGGGTAGTAGAGGTGTACGTAAGCTTATATTAATTTATATAAATAAACGTATAGTAATTAGTAATATTACTATATCTACTAAGTTTATTAGAGAAGCTAATTTTATATAGTAAAAGGCTTATTTATATAAATAAATATAATAAAGTAATATCTAACTAGTAGTAATAGCTATATAAGTTAGTTAATAAAGTAGCTAGCTATAGGTTAGCTAATAAAGTAGGTAGGAATCTCGTAAAGATAGCTATGTTCGTTAGAGAAAGCAATTTATATAGGAAATTAACTTAAATTATAAACTAGCTATTTATTAGGTAATCCTTAGTTTTATAGAGCTAGCTAAGTTATTAACTATTATAGTAGCTAATATTATAGATATTACTAAGTTAACTAAGTTTATTAAAAAGGCTAATTTATATAGTAAATTACCTTATTTTTTAAATCTAAAGTGCCCTAGTTAATCTAGTAATAATTAAGTAGTTAACGCACTAGCTAGCTAAGCTAGGTAACTAATAGAGCTAAGCTAGCTATATTTATTAGAAGGTGTTAATTTATATAAAAAATTATTACTTATTATAAATACTTAGTCTACTAGAGTATCTCTTACTAGTTAGTCTTACTACTAAGTCCTTTAGGTCTACGCCTACTAGTTAGTCCTACTACTAGGTCCTTACTAGTTAGCTTTCTACTACTAGGTCCTTTTAAGTCTATACTTAACTAATTACTCTTTTAGTATTAGGTCTTTTTAATCTTATAATTCTCTATTATAATTAGCTAGTTAACTTTATTACTAAGTTCTTAGATATTACTCGTTATTGTAAGTTCATTAGGAGGTGTAGATTTATATAGAAAATTATCCTACTAGAGGAACTAATAATTATCTAAAGTATCTACTAGTTAGTTTTACTACTAAGTCTTAGTTAATTACTTAGTAGGAGGCCTTCTCCTCTCTTTAGTGTTTATCTACCTACCTATAGGCGCGTCTATTTTAGTATCTAAAATTAATAGTATTTAATAGAGCGATACCTCTAGAAGGAGCTTAATTATACCTTTAGCTAAAAAGAGTCTAAAATAGTGTAAAAGTTATAAGTAGAGGTATTAGTTATAAAGGCTAATATAGTAAGATTTTAAACTAAGGAGCTAAGTAAGTAAAAAAAACTAGGTGCTATATAGGTAATAGGGGGCTAGAATAATAGTTGTTCTGCGCTAGGTAGCTTATGCACTAGAGTCTTAGTACTACTCTATAACACTAAAAAATAAATAGAAAAAGGAGAAAGCTTTAAAATTAAAAGAAATATTATTTATTAGAACTCTATTAAGTATAAATAGGTAACGTATAGTATACTTACTAGTAAACTATATAGAATAGTAGGTAGATTTAATAGTATAATTGCGCTTAGTATAACGCTAAACTAGATTACGTAAATACTATTATTTAAAAATATCCTACTTATTATATATACTAATTTATACTTACTATATAACTATTTAGTTAAGCTAAAAATAATAATAGAGAAATACTTAATAATTAATATTATAGCGCTCTACTAGTTATACTAGAATAAAAAAGTTATAAAAATTTATTAGATTAATAAAAAAAAAATTTAGTAGACGCCTTTATAAAATATATACTAAACTAAGCTCTAGTATAACTTATTTTAACTAATATACTAAGAATTAAGGTAGAAGTATTTATAGAAAAAAAAACCTAAAGTAGAAATCTAATAAAGATTTAGCTAGCTATATATATAGCTAATATATTAGCTAAAAAACTACTACTATAAGTATAGAATAAAATTATTATAAAAGTATTATAGATTTAAAATATAAAAAGTAGAAAAGAGTAAAGAAAGTCTTATTATAGCTCTAAAAAGTATTAGCTTAGCTAGCTCTTATAAAAAAAATAAAATAAAGGCCTATAGGCCTAATACTACTTCTAGAATAAGACTAACCTATAGTAATAGACTAACTAAACTATAGTAACTAACCTACTTAAAAGTTTTAAATAGAGTAAAGATAATAGTTCTAGATATAAGTAGTATAAGCTCTACTTTTAATTTTAAAGTTTCTTATATAACTAGTAGAACTAAAAAAGTATTTATTTTTATTATAGTATTATTTATAGTAATCGCGTAGCTTTTAAAGCTAACTTATAAACTAAATAAAAATAGCTTTAATATAGTATAGCTTATAAATAATTTTAATAGCCTACTACTTAATATTAGTAATAATCTAATTAAGACTTTAATATATAAGCTAGAACTAGTAAATACTATAGAAAGCTTTAACTATATACTACTCTATACCTTATATAGCTATTAGAATTAAAAAGTTTTATAATAAAATAGGTATAATATAAATATATAAGTAATAGGAATTATTAGAAGTATAAAAGAAAACCTACTTTAGTAGACTTAAACTAAATACTAATATTAGCGCTACTAGCTTTAATAGTAACTAGTAGACTTTAGATAGTACTAAACTAAATTTATATAAAAATACTTAGATCTATATAACGCTTAAACTACTTATATACTATATATAAAATAGTTATTAAGAGTAGGCTATTTAGAGGTAGACTACTAAAAAGTAGAATAAGTATCCTATATAAGTAATAATAGTTAGAACTTAGAATAGAAAATATATTTAAAAAATAATACTTACCTAATAAACTTAGTTAAAAAGCTAAAATAGAAAGCTAAGATAGAGTAAAGCTAAAGAACTAAAGTAAATTAAAGCTAAAAAGCTAAAAATAGATTAAAGTTAAAAGTAGAATAGAAAAGTAGTAGATTAATAAGAGATACTAATATATATTTAAAAAAAAAGTGTCTATAGTAAAGATAAAAAAAAAGAAAATTAAAATAAAAAGTAGGTACTTATATATATAACTACTTTTTATTAAATTACCTCTCTTTCTCTTACTAATTAACTTTAACTAAATAAATTTAATATCCTACTTAATTAAATTACTACTATCTAATAAAAAACTATATATAACTTAATAGAGTAACCTATAATAAGTAAAAAATAAGAACTAAATTAAAAAAACTAATAGATATTTCTTTTATATATACTAGAATAACCTATTTTAAAAGTATAATTTTAATTTAAACTTTCTTATTTAATAGAATATCTTTTAAGATATTTTTTAATAATAATATTATAGATAAGTAGCTATTTAAATATACACCGCGCTAAGCTCCTCGGAGCTTAGCGCCGACAGTTACGTGACATGTCACGTGACTACATTCCAACCCTTGACGCTTTTTTCCCACACACTTTTTACAAACAACTTTTTAACCACTTTTTTGCACTAGGCCTAGGCAACCTAGGTAGTTATTACTATTAAAAGTGCCTAATACTTATACTTACTTATTAAATATACTTAAAAACCTCTAATATATATCTATAAAGCCTAATTTTACTAATAAGTATAATATAGAGATAAATAAAATTAATATTTAAGGTAGCGTAAAAAACCTATATAGTATTAAGTAGAGTAGAAAAATAAAGTAAATAGGCGTATAGTAATAGAGTAGTAGAAAGTAATAAAGTAGCGTATACGTATAAAGAGCCTAATTTATTAATAACTTACTTATAATAGGATACTACTATTTTTAATAGATAAGTAGCCTTAGAAGAGAGGGTAGTAAACTTATAAAAAAAAAAGTATAAAGAGATTAAGTATAATACTATAATAGTTAAAACTATAGTAATTTAAAAAAAAAAGGAAGCGTAGTATAGTAGTAAGTTAAAAAAGAAAAGTTACTAGTATTATAATAGTTACTATACTAATATATTATTATAAGGGATAAAATATAGCTACTACCTAAGTAGTATATAGAGTACTAGCTATAGTTATATAACTTATATATATATATAAATATATAAGCCCCTTTTTAATACTAGTAGTAAGAATAGGAATTAACTAATAGTGATTTTTATATATATATTTCTATTATACCTCTTTTTACTGATTTTTCTTTATTATCTATCTATAAGCTTAGTATAGTTAAGTAACTAGTTATATACTACCTAACACTTTTTAAATTTAATAGATAAATTATTTAGTTATAATTAATAGTAGGAGATAACTTTTTAGATAAAAATTAATAGCTTTTTAGATAACTAACTTTAGCTACTTTTTATATATACTTCTAGAAGAGCTTTTAGGTAGCGCTATTCTTTTATATTTTAACTAAATAGTATATATTAGATACTATAGTTTAGAGCACCTAAGTAAGTTAGTTATAATTAATTAATACTACCTATAAACTACTTATAGAAGTAAAAGCTTTTAAATAGTAGAAATATATCTATCCTTTTATATATATATACTTATTAAGAACTTTAATAGTTTTTTTATATAATAGTACTTTTTTAACTTTATTCTACTATTTTTTAAGTTTATAATAAAGATTACTATTTAGGCTAGAGTACTTATAAGTAACTTTTTAACTAAGTATATATAAGTTTATAATATTAAGCTATTTTAGTATTTTAGTATTAGCTTTTATAAATAGGTTTTAGAAATCTTTTATAGTAGTAACTACTTTAGCTATACTAGATAGAGTATTACTTATTTTTTTAAAAGCTCTACGTATATACTAAAAAATTAGCTCTAAAGTAGCTAAAAAAAGTTAGCTATACTTTATAGTTAATTTTAAAGTAGCCTAGTTTTTTTATTTAATTTATACCTATATTATAAACTTTATAATACTTATAATACTTTCTTCTTAGCTCTAATAAGTTTTTTTAGGTATAGAAAAGGAGTAGAAAGTTAAACTTAGTAAAGTATTTTTAATAATTTTTTATATTATCTCTAGAGAAGTCTCTATACTTATTATAGCTAATTACTTTAGCTTTAACTAAGTAGTTATTTTAATAGGCTAGTAGAATAGACTATATAAGGTAAAATTATATTTTTCTATTATACTTTTTAGTAGTCTAGACTATTTCTTTATTTTTAGTTAGTTTACTAAGTATTTAGCTATACGTTTTTTTTAGATAGGTATAACTAGGTTACTATCTATAATAGTAATTTTAAATAACTAAGAACTTTTTATCTATAATTTTTTTTATACTAAAGCTAGTTAGTAGATTTTTTTTTAAATTTCTAAATAATTTTTTTAGCCTTTACTAAGTTAGTACTAATAATTCTCTATATATATTTAACTATCTTTTTTACTTTATTAATATAACTAATTATAAGAAATATTATAATATTAGCTAGGTACTTAGAGTATATAAATTAATAGGCTAACTATCTAAGAAATTCTATTATAGTTTATAAGTACTATAGGTTAGAGTAGTTATCTTTAATTACCTTAGGGTAGAATTAAGTAATCTACTACTTATTTTTAACTATATTTTAATTAGAATATATTTTTTCTAACTAAGTAGCTTCCTAATTTAAGGTTACTTTTATAATAAGAAATTTTTATAATAAGTAAGTATTAGGCACTTTTAATAGTAATAACTACCTAGGTTACCTAGGCCTAGTGTAAAAAAGTAGTTAAAAAGTTATTTATAAAAAGTATATAAGAAAAAAGCGTATAAAAGTAAAAGTATAGTTATATAATATATTATATAACTATAAGCGCTAAGCTCTAAAGAGCTTAGCGTATATACTTAAAAAAAATTATAAAAAGTAGTAAATATTACTATATTTTAACACCTATAAATAACTACCTATTAAAAAGTAATTAAATATTAAAAAAGTTTTATAGGTAGGCTTAGGCTAGTATTAAGTAGACCTATAGAAGTCTTTAGAAGTATATAAAGTTAGCGCTACTACTAGTAAGTAGACTTTAGCTTCTACTACTACTACTCTTAAATACTACTTTTTATCTATTTTCTACTACTACTACTACTACTACTACTACTACTACTATATTACTTAAATAAATTATATCTAAAAGTAATAAAAATATATATAATATAAGTAATATAAGTAATATAAGTATTATAAGTAGTATAAATAAAATAAATAATATTATTATCTACTTATTAATATATTTAAATTTACTAGTAATACTTATACTTTTTTAAACTAAAGAGTGAGAGCGTAAGCGTAAATATAAAAGTAAAAACTATAGCTTTCTACTAAATAATATTTTTAAGTACTACTTAATAATTATAAATAATATTAAAAGAATTATTTATACTATTATAAATTTAATACTTTACCTAACTAATAGGTAGGCGTTATAAGTATATTACTAAAGCTAAGTATAAGTTAGTAAAAGTAAGAATATAGCGTAGAATAAATAATTAGTAGTATATATAATATAATAAAAAGAGCTAATAGATACTATTATATAGGTAATATTAACGTTAAAGCTAGAACTAAACCTAAACCTAAACCTAGACCTAGACTTAGAAGTAAAGTTAAGAGTAAGTAGTAGTATTAAGTAGATCTAAAAAATTTTTAAGATAACTAAAGTAGAGTAGTAAAGTAGAAGCTAAAAGTAATTAATAGAAAAAGAGGTTAAAAAAAGTAAGTAGAATAGGTAATAGTTAACTATAACTAAAAGCTTATAACTTTTATATAGTAGTAACTATATAGAGTTATAAATATTAGTATAATTAACGTAAATATATAACTTTATATATATTAAATTAATTAAAATATTACTACTAAAAATAGTAATAGACTTTATAGTATTAATTCTTTTTTATACTAATATATTTTTATAAACTATATAGTATAAGGCCTTAGTTTTTATTATCTTACTTAGAAAGTCCTATAATAGTTAAATAAATACCTTATTATATTTCTAAAAAAGCTTACTAGCCTTAGCTATATAGTCTAAGTATTAAAAAAGTTTATCTACTAAGTTTATAATTCTAAGTTAATAATTTAGTATAAAATTATACTTTAATAGTACTAAATAGAACTTAACTTAATAATAGTTTAAAACTTTAGTTTCTATAAACTATTTTAGGTTTTTATAGTCTAAAAAAACTTTAAAATAGATTTTATATAAGTAATAATACTAGTACTTTAAACTCTTAACTATTACTAATAATTTCTAGTTATAAGTATTATAATTATACTCTACCTAGATTAACTTTCTTAAAAAGAAGTCTATTAGCTACTATTAAGCTATACTATTAAGCTTTAGTACTAATTAGCTTAAAATACTAGTAATTACTCTACCTAAAGTATTAATTTCTACTTTTATTTTTTTTTCTAGCTTAAAATAGGTAAAGATTAGTATATCTATAAATAATTTCTTTAAAATTAAGAAAGCTTTCTTTACTTTTTAACTTATTACTATTACTTAACTTTTTTCTTTTTTTTATACTAGCCTACTCTAAGCTATATTTAGCCTTTTTTAGGTTAATTTAGTAAGTAGAAGTGTAATCTAAAAGAATTTATAGATAAATTAATAGTAGTAGTTTATAAAACTAAAGAATATATATATATTTTATATAGTACGTAGTAATAGCTATTTTTCTACTATTTTAACTTTTTTTTAATTAACTTTAACTCTTTTAGGTAAAATAATATAGTATTACGGCTATGCCTTATAAAATTACTCTTAGCACTTATAGTAAGTATAATTTTAATAATTACTATAAGTAGCACTATGTAGATAAAGACTAAGATCTTAGACCTAAAGTAAATTATAATATAGATACGTAATAAGGAGGTTACGTAACGTCTCTATAGCTCTATAACTATAGAAATATAGAGCTATCTCTATAACTCTATTACTATAGAGCTATAGAGCTTAGGAATTTTCTTAGTATATAGTAAGCATATATTATACTCCTTAGATAGTCTTTATTATTAATTTAATTTTTTAACTAAAAAGCTACCCTACTTTTAATATCTACTATTTAGAATCTATTATATTATACTTATTAATAGTTATACACTCTACTATTATTCTATAGTATTATACTTCTATTTACTCCTCTTACGCACTACTTAGTATCTTACTTTAAAGCTTAAGTAGGACCCTAATAGTTTAATAATTAAGTATTAGGAGAGTAAAGCGTAAGTAGTGTATAGTTTAAGCTAAATAATAGTACTAAAATAATAACCTAAGAAAGTAGTAGCTCTATTAGTGCGTTTATTAGATAATATAGATTATTAATAAATAAAAGAAGCTATCTAGGCTTTAATAGTATAAAATAAGGTTCTAAAGAATAGTCTTAAATAAAATAAAGTATAACTTAAAGTAGTACTAAGTAAGTAGTAAGAATAATTAATACTTATCTATTAGCTCTAGCTAAGCGTAATAAAGAAACTACTAAAGCTCCTAACTATAAAAAAGTTTAATAGAACTTAGAATAAACTAAGACCTTTTTTAGCTAATACTAT
>JAMAHW010000230.1:0-17118 GCA_023627715.1 Periconia sp. R9002 | reverse complement strand
TTCTCAAATTCTACGGTGAGAACAGCGAATCGAGACCCTCATTTCGCTATATCGGAGTGAGTAAGAAGTGAGCCAAATCAGCCCGCCGTGCCGTCAATCAGGAGGCAAAAAAGAAAAAAAAACAAAAAAAACAAAAAACGCGCGGAAGACGCAATAAAAGCTGCTGCACGGGCAAAAAACGACGGCTCCGAGAGGAAGCTGCTGCACCTGAGAGCTCGTCACGTCAAAATCTGCCCACAAGAGAGTATACGTTTGTATATACCACAAAGTTTACCCACTGAAAATATCAGAAGAATCAATAATAGTTGTCGAGGTCAAATTACTGAGCAAATCACTGTTATTTCAAACCTCAGCGTTGGCCTGGTGTTCAGCGTGGGTACTCATACATTATAATTCTACTCTACAGTACGTAGTTGTGTAAGCCCGGGGTCCCCACAGTCACGTGCCGTACCTCTGACTAATCCATCCTCTTCTACATCTCTGCCAGCCTCAATTTATCATACGTAATAATATAATATGGCTTACTGCTTACACTTATTCCATTCTAGTGTTTCGTGTTCCAGCTTGTAGTCACGTGATGGACGCCTCGATTCCCGAGTGGTCCTTGGCACATTGGACCCGTCCGCTGTAAAGGGCAAGTTTGCCGCAGATCTCAATTGCTACGATGCGCCGAGATCTCACTTGCAACGCCAAACCTTTCACGCATCTGGGCCAACACCCGGCCGCACCGGTAGCTCTTTATTGTCGATTATCGATATATACTTTTCACTAGAGAGTCTATGTCCTGCTAAACAGTGCACATCACTCTTGACCCGATCGTTCATTGCCAGAGTACCGCAACGGACGTCCACGGTTGTGCGGTACCAAGGCTCGAGATAAAGCCATTTTATGCATGGTACACGTCTACGTCTCCTTCCACTCTACCGTTGACGCGCCGAAATGGACGCTCTAGGCGGGAATCGACAGCTCGAGAAGAAATGGGATTGGTGGCTCATTGCCGCTGCCTTCTTTGTCTCGTTCCTCGGCACCTTTACGTCGACACAGCTGTAAGTTTCTGCCCTGGCAACATGTCCAAACCCAAGTATGTGCGATAGTGTCAGATCGGCGCCTACGCGATGAGTGTAATATCTAAGCTTGGGGCTGATCAGGGTGTAGCATGATCCAGGCGCGGCTGTCGTCGGGTTTCTTCGCCGTACTTACATGGATCGCCATTATCAGCCTGACGTTTGGCTTCTGTGCCTCATGGAGCCTGCATTTTGTGGGCATGCTGTCATGCAAGCTGGACTTGCCTATTGGGTTGAATGTAGGCTTAACGTTGTTCAGCGCTGTTCTCGCTGTAACATTCACCTTTGCCGCCCTTGGAGCGGAATTGCTATGGGAGCGCTACAACAGCAATGAGCGGCACACTGCTCCTAACCGCCAATGGCGTCCGCTTGGGACGGATGGTCTAGAATTGCAAGAGGAAGATTCTTCTGCGCCTCTTCTAGGGAGGGACTCAGTAGGCAGTCGTGTAAGCGGGAACGGGATTGACCAAGAAGCGGACGTTGAATCTGGCCAAACCCTTCCGCTTCCACAGTCTCACGTCTTACGTACAGTCGATGCTTGGGATATGTCAGTCTCTCCTCTCAGGTTGCAGGATGAATATCGTCATGTTCCAGACCCGTTACGCTCGGTGCATATGCTACCAAGCGAACCTCGGGATCCCGGAACGCAAGGGGGCTTGAGAATTGGATCATCTTGGCTCAATCTTAAGAGCATGGCAGAGCACGAGACTGTGTCGACAAAGAACGCATTTGTTGCGACTTACAAAGGCATACTGGACGGCATGAGCTTGAAAGCTGTACTGATGGGGCTCGTCTGGTCACTCTCACTGACGTGCATGCATTATGGAGGCGTACTTGCGATGACCATCCCGGCAGGCTACCCGACTTTCAATCCAGTATTTGTGGTTATTTCGGCTACCATCTCTTGGGTAGTATGCACTGCGGGATACATCTACATGGTCAACATCGAACCGCATCTCAGTCAACAAGTGTTATTCTCTGCAATTGCAGCTTCGGGAATAGCCTCCATGCACTTTACAGGTGAGATTCATTACGTGATACAGACGCATACTCAATTGCAAGCGGCTGCCGCTTACACACTGACGCCGACTAGGATTACGAGCAACCACTTTCTTGTCTCAACTTCCGCCGGCTCAAACCAGGGGATATCCTTTACCGCTTCCGATTGCAATTTGCACGATCGCAATCCTGACTTGCACGTTAGCCAATGGTCTGCTGGCGCACAATGCAACAGTGTCACGTAACAAACTCGCAGAGATCGTTTGGACACGTCGAGAACTGTGGCGGGCGCTCGCACAGAAAGAGAACGCTGAGGCGGCTGCGGCTGCGAGAAGTAATTTCATTGCGTCGGCTTCACATGAGATTCGGACTCCTCTCCATCATCTGCAAGGCTATAGCGATCTCCTATCCAATACCGATTTAAGCGACGATGCGCGTCAGCTCTTGTCGTCGATTCAAAGTGCAACGAAGACCTTATCTCTAAGTAAGCCGACCTACTAGCCCTAGCTTCTTCTCTAATTCCAGGCAGTCACAAACAATGTCTTAGATTGGTCAAAGTTAGAGAGCGATAGGGATGCATCATGCCATTTAACCCGTTTAGATGTGCGCTCGGTGATCGAATCTATCCTAATCCTTCTACCTTACCAAGGCGAACAGAATGATGTCGAAGTTCTGGCTGTAGTGGCACCAAGTGTTCCGGAATTTCTTCTACTCGACGAGACCTATATTCACAGAGTTTTGATGAATTTGCTTTCGAATTCTCTCAAGTTCACCAGCAGTGGCTTTGTCATGCTGACTCTGGAGATGAACGACGGTGATTTGATTGCGAAAGTAAGGGACTCCGGCACAGGCATTCCATTGTCATTCGTTCCCCAGCTCTTCGAACCGTTTTCGCAGGCAAAGACTCAAGGGACCCAGAGAGGAACTGGCCTTGGTCTCAGCATCGTAAAGCAGCTTCTGCACAAGATGCAAGGTGATATTAGCGTGCAGAGCCGGCATGTGGATGATGGATTTGGGCCCAGTGAAACAGGAACCACCGTTACGATTACGATACCGGTACACATGTCGCCACCCACACTAACACGGCAAATCATTGAATCCCATACCGTCGCGCTATTGGCTCCACCTCCACGCTTAATAGAAGGTCTAAAAACAGCGTGGCAGCTTTTCGGCTACGACATTGTAGTTGTTCACCACTTTTCTGAATTGGCAAGTTATCAAATTAAATACGTATGGGTCAAGTTTCGGTATTTGTTAGAGAACAGCGATTGTTTGCGTCACCTACTGAGCCAAGCGCACTTTACAACGCTAGTGCCTTTCGAGCACCAAGAAACGCTGCAGTGCCTTCCTGGTGTACTCTCAGCGCCAAATTTTGTTCCACTTTCGAAGCCGCTAATATGGCATACGTTCTACAACCGTATTGTCATAGCTTCTCATGCCGCTGCTGCCATGAAAGCCTCTCCAGTGGTAGAGGACGGCTTGACGACAGGAGTAAGGAATGACTGGGAGAGACAGTATTCTCCAGAGGGACGTATAACATCTGACACCGTCAACATTTTACTGGTTGAAGATAATGCGGTGAGTGTGGCTCGCTGGACTCTTCTTTTTTTTTTCCTCCCGTCTTCCGCACGATAATCCTCTTGATAATACGGTTGTTACTATCTATTCTCGTACAGCTATAGACCTGGCTCCAAGACCTGATATTTTTGCTAATACAAGCTCCTCAGATCAACCGAAAGCTAGGCATTAAAATGCTCTCCTCTTTGGGATACTCTGTCATACTAGCTAACGACGGTGAGCAAGCAGTCGAACAGACCATGAAGTATGACGAAATGATCAGTATTATACTCATGGATCATTCAATGCCGACCAAAGACGGCGTGTCAGCAACGCAAGAAATCCGTGTTCTAGAAAACAGTGGAAAATTATCCCGAAGGCATCCCATTATTGCACTGACGGCGGTGGTGAGTACAGAATCGAGAGCACTCTTTAAAAACGCTGGTGCCGACGACTTTCTTGCGAAACCATTGTCGCTCAGAAAGCTAGAACAGACTTTGGCTGCTTTCTTGAGGACTGGGTGATGGACAAAGCCTTTTTATGTCTAGGATAGCGTTGATGTACTTATTGGCGTAACAAAACCGTGTGGCGCGATTGTTGGGTCATATGCATTTGTTTACATGGAGTTCAGGATGTTGTATATTTAGTAGTACGGTGTGTAAGGTTTAAAGTTGTAGGTTAAATCGCTTTGCGCTAGCACTGAGATATCCACCCGGGTTGCGATGTTGCATGAATTTGTGCGACAGCAAGCACGGGCTGATGGTGTATTTGTCCGTAATTACGTGTAAATCTAAATAGATTGTATGCCCACGTCTAATATCAAATTGTAAGCAACAGGATAGTTCATATTTTGAATGCCTGCAGGTAGAGTGAGGCTAGGATACATGTAAAAGCGAACTGATTAGTCGGTGGTAAACCACATGACTGCAGGCGTCCTGGGCTTGTGCTTTGATGTCAGTCTCTGAGCTGATAGCTAAAGCTACAGAACGCCAGCTGCGCCCTCTGCTTTCAGCAATATCACGCCCACGAGAGTAGAGTTGTCCTTCACTTAACAGTCGAAGGCACGGAAGATCTTAGCCGCATGCCAAGAACGTCGCACTAAAAAAGAGTGAAATTGTGTATCTTTCCCTGGCCGTTCGTTTCACGCCTTTTCGCTTGTTGTGTGACGGTGGGAGTCTAGCTGTGCAGCCAGCGTCCCTCGTATTTTCGTATGCTCATGCGTCATGACAATAAACTGTCAGACGGTATTTCAAGCTATTACGTGTCATTAGGTGGCCTCGTTAACATAGGTGCTGCTGTGTACAAATCGTCGCCATCTCTCAAAGGAATGCGGCGCCTAGAATTGCGTTCCCAATCCATCAGTGTTGCTTCTTTGGCTTCTCCCGCTGGAGCTGCTTTTGACGCTTCGGGGGCTTCCCGCACTCTTCTTCCTGGTTATTTGACTGCTACTACCCGAGCCTTTACGGAGCAGACTAGGAGCAACTAGTGTCCTTTCCTTGCCATTTCTTGAAGGGATCGCTTTGCGTGTGCCCAGAACATATCCGTAGCTTCTTTGAGTGTTACCTTTAAGTCGAAAGTCTCTTGTTTGATTAGCGGACCACCTTCTTCAGTCTTTGTGAGATCAAGCAAGTCGTTGACTACGTAGATTAATGACTTCAATGCGCAATGCGCCTTGATCAAGTTGTCTCGGGTATGTTGGTCGAGTGTGCTCTCAAAAGCAATCTCTAGGTAGTTAATGACGGCATTTAGGGGGGTGCGGACCTCGTGTGCCGCATTCGATAACAGCAGCTTAGCCAACTGACTGGTCTGTAGGGTGGCCTGCGTCTGTTTCCAACCTTTGATGAATTTTCCGTATACCAAACAAAGAACTGCTGCAGTCTCCAGATAATCTTGTGTAATATCGACGGAGCTCATTATGGACGTCATCTTACGTAGTCTGAGATACTTCAGCATAGCTAACGCCTCTTGCGCCTGTTCAAGCTCACCAAAACTCTTTGAGTGTTTCCAATTGAAAGAAGTGCGAAATCGGTATTGAAGAACTTCAAGAGGTCTTCTGACGAGACGATTATGTCCGTTCGGATTTCGCCCAGTAGGTGCTGTATTGATGAGCTTCTCAGCTTGCAGGTGGGATACATACGAGAGCCTCTCGATGTTCCTTGACGCTAGATCGTCAACCAACTGGCACATCTTGCGGATCAGAAATGAGACTCGCATTCCATGTGAACCATACGAATGGCAGACTATCAGTCCCCAGAGTTCGTTGAATACATTGATAAATATTGACATGGATGACCGCACGGCCATATTTCTGAGATATTTCAAGTGGATAGGTAACTTGGCATGGAGATAGGAATGCGTAAGATCAAGGGGGTCTCTCAGATCCTCGCCAGTCCGGCAGACAAGTCGAGCAGTGTCAAGTTCACAGTCATAGAGTACATGTACTTTGTTGATCTTATACAATTCTCTAGCCTGGCTGGGAATATCTGATGCGGGGAAGTTGAGTCCCTTGTAAAAGTCATTCGTTACTTTAGGGTCGGCAAGCTCAGTTACCACGCGTCCATGAAAATATAGGTCAAACTGGTAGGCTATGACACGATGAAAGCTCGTCAACACTTTTATAATGCCGACTACACCTTCAAAAATATCTGCAGGTTTGGGGTTGCCGCAAGCTGCTGTTGCGGTTGTGACATAACGTTCAATATGTCCATAGTGGCTGCTCCGCCACTCCGCTTTTTTTGCACTCTGAAGAAGTCTGAAAGGCTGGCTCTTATTCTCTGTGCTCTCTAGAAACTCTCCGGGCGTCAGATTACTGCCAAGCATATCTTCCGGAACCGCGGGCCTAAGATGCGCTGGAGCTACCAAGGGATATAGCTGGTTATCTTCTAGTTCAAATTCGCAGATGGTGAGGTCTGACTTAGCATAATTTTGGTGCACTGCACACCACAGTTTCCTTAAGAGCCCTTGCGGGACCTTCAGTTTGAGAGCGAAGACCTCTGACCCAGTTGCCGCTGTGTTTATCCCTTCGCTTTTGGTGAGATTGATGTGGGCTACCAACTCGTCTGCCTAGTCAGGAAAGATATTTGTGAAGTTATCCAGAGCAAAGAGTTCCTCTGGAGTTCTCTCTATGATTCTTCCGGAGTTCTCGCTAACGACACAAACGCGTAGGGCGCCGGTTTGCCCAGTGCTCTCGACTGCGACCAAAAGACTAAATCCTTGGACAGCTCCGGGAATATGTATCGGCTCCTCCTCGCAACGTCATAATGTATAACTGTTCGGACCCATATTTACCGCATAACCGTCCTCAATCACCACGGGTTTGAATTGAGCTGTTACTAGCGGCTCGGCATTAGCCACAACGCTGGCTGCACTTCTAGGTGAAGAGCCAGCACCGGATGTAGCATGATCCTCCTCTTTCAAAGACAAAGAATGGCTGCTGTTTCCAGGCCGTTTCGATTTGGTTGAGCCCATATCCTGGAAGACTTGGGTTGGGTAGCGGGGCGGTATCCTTTTCGAATCGCTTTGTGGTGTTATCGGGTCTCTTCTCGCTTCAATGTTCGACGTTTCGCTCTTAGGAGAAGAATCTATAGTAGGAGGGTAGGTTAATGCTTGTGGAGATGCCTGCGTCATCTGCGATGAAGTTGAGCCCTGCGACGGCCGACGGTGCTCGCTGGGTAAGCGCGCGTCACCGCCATTGGAGTACTGCTGAAAATAACCGTCCTGACCTTGCTGAGTAAGCTTTGGAGTTGGCGTTGACTCCACGGATACAATGCTACTAACCGGGAAGACGCGGTCTGCTGCAGAAGGGTTTGAAGACAGCATGCCTCGAAGGAAGATAGGGCACAGGAATTGACGAGTGATGTACCAGGGAAGGCTACTGTGGCTTCCGCTCACTCTAAGTAGACGGAAATGGTAGAGGTTCGTTTGTGGCAGTTTGCGGGGTGAGAAGCTTGTTATCGGTGGCTGCGGGGGGCGGTTTGAGCAATTGAAGCATAAGATGCGACCCAGACGTTGAGAGGAACGAGTGCGCAAATCTTATGTGTCTCGCACAAAAGAAGACGGACGACAATGGCCGATGGGAATGGGAACAAGCAACAAGAAGACATGCCTGCTGCAGTCAAGATTCAGTGGGGCATTATGCGACCGTCGATTTCGCAAAGAAGTACTTGAGAGGGGCGATCGCCCACTCGCGTAGGGGAAGAGGCCGGAATGGGGATGGGTCTCAGCCGCGGTTTGCGCTGTGGTGCCGCCTTGCGAGCGATGACACATCTTATCAATTAGTTATGCGCTGCCCTGGTGCATGAATCAGTCTCAGATAGCAACAATAAGACTAATTTTTTTAAGTCGTTGTGTGTGAGAGCTTTATGTACTTATACTACCAGCCTAGATCTAATTTAGTTGAGGCGAATTTAATAGAGCTGTGTTAGGTTGTTCTTCCAATGCTTCCCTACGGTCGCTTGAGCCCTAAGTCGTTGAGCTTGATCGAGTATCTTCGTCGTATCTTTGGAGATGATACCGGCGAGGCATGGTCGATCGCCGGAGTGACCTTTGACGTGAAGAGGATCCGTGCTCTCTGCGGGTTCAGTGCCTTCATGCGTTTTAGTGCGGGTGCTGCCTTCAGCGCTCGTTCTAGCTCGAACTACGTGTTATTTGTAGCGTAGCTGCTGATCGAAAATCACCACTAGGAGCTTGACTTCGCGTTTGGGCACGACTTCCCCTTTTATTATCAGAGGGAAGCTCGAGAGCTTGTTGTTCCGTGTGAGGTGTACAAAGGCTGTTCTGCTTTCTCCGGAAGATGCTCCAACTGCATGGGCCCATTTTCCCGCTCTCTCTCCGATTGTTGTTTGCAGTTTGGCCGTGCAGACTTCTGCAGAGTCACCCACATCCCACGCTATAGAGTCACCAACGAGAGCCATTACCCCCTCGTCCGCGGTTCTGTTCTGGCGGGACGAGGTCGGCGATTGGTGAGATGGTTGAGCACTGGGCAGCCCAGCCTGTGGCTACTCTGTAAGCAGAGTTGTTTTCTCATTGACTGTGGCTGAGGCTCTCTTCTCTGTGCAGAAGTCACGGATCCATTTGACGAGCGTGCGCGGTATCCCTCGCCTTTCCAGTCTTTAACCAAGCACCTCGACGTCTACTCCGTTAACGCTCCGCGGAAGTCGAAGCTAATTAAGCTGAGTAGTTTCTTGTCTCTCCAGGCCGGGAAAGTGCGTTCTTGGATGAGAGTGCGCGCTTGCGTCGTCGATCCACCTTTCCAAGCTCCGAAGTTACTTTCAGGTGGTAGGTAGTATTCCTCCGCTAGATAGGTCAGTCTTTCCGCGATAACAGCCTTCGGGCCTTTGCCCAATGTCGCCAGTAGTGATATGGACCTGTAGATATGGGCTTCTCTCTAATCTCTCGTCCATACTTCTTTGGGAGGAATAATCGTCGCAGTCTTCCGTTGCTGCGGCGGCATGCTAGTCTCGAGCGATAGCTGTACAGTGCAACTATGTGCCTCTTCAGCATTTCCCAGAGCTCCTACCACACTACAGCCGGCATCCTGCCGTTTCTGGGTGCTTGGAACAGGTTCGCGGCAAAGATGGCTCTGCAGACTTTTCCTCCGTCGGGGGATCCATAAACAGAAGACAATCGGTAATCGAGGCCTTATGTGGTTGCGTTTGGGATATCGGCCTTTCTACCTTGCCTAAAGTAAGAGATTCCATTTCGGCATCTTCCACCCAGTCGCGCCCTCGGGTGTCACGATGAAGGCTAGTTCGTGTTCGCTGAGCAAATGCAAAGACCGCTTCTGTGGATCGGCGATCCGCTCCGTGTTCCAGTAGCTGGATATGGCATCCCACCAGCCTATCGTGCAACCCTGGCGTACCTAGCATAAGATCGAGTGTAGGTTCACCTCCATGAAATGTGACAATGTCTCGTGGAAGAAGGCGCTCCAAATTAAACTGCCGGGCAAAGTTAACTACACGCTCGGCTCCTCGGTTGTCTCGGACGCTTCACCACACTACACCTAGTCGTGACGGCTGAAGTTGCCAGCGATGGTGAACTCCATTGTTTTGTCTCTTCGTCTGGCTCAGACGCTGGCGATAGCTTTCGTGAATAAGTAGAGGCTACTTGTCAGTCCAAGTCTATGCCGCACCACCTCTGCTTGAGAGGTGTGAACACATGCGATGAGCAGGGTCTGTTCGTCGGTTTCGTAGGTAATTCCTGCAATGTCCAATGGCATATGCTTCGTTTGTAGCCCGCTCAGATCATGAATCGAAAAGGTACGGCCCCGGCCTGTTCTTCTGACGGGTGCGTCGCCGTCCAGCCTGTGTGCAAAGCTTCCCTAGAATAGCTTGTAGCATTTGAAGATCTTTGCTTGTTCTGCGCTAACACCCTGCGCTTCTCATGGTAGACGGGATATTCCGGATCGGTGGTCTGATGAGCCTGAAAGCACGCAGCCCATCTTGTGGTGTGCGATAGTGCATGTCTGTTCTCGTAGCCCTATTCGGCGCAGCCTCTCCTTCTTATGTCATTGGCGCAGAGTTTCGCCGGTTGGCCACTATATTCAAGGCACTTGAAGTAGCGCGTTGGATTCTGACGCTGTTCGAATCGCTGGAGATAGGCCACCTCGTCTCCTACCTCCAGCATCCTCCGGCTGAGTAGCTTATTGGCGTCTTCTTCCTCGGTCAGGTAGATGAATATGAATCGTGCGGTTTATCCCGGCTCTGTTTACCCAGGCAGTGCATTTTGGTCATTGCTACTCCTTCTTTCTCCTCAATCGTCTTCTGGGCCTCTGGCCCCGCGCAACTCGCGTCTCACCGGTGATCCTAAGTATGTCCGTATAGTCGACTTCGACAAGGTGTCATTGTTCCCTCTGCAATCGGCCACCCTGGAAGTGCTTTTCAAACCATTCGCGATTATCGTGGGCGGTTTTTGCCTCCTTTTCACTTCCTATGACGGTTCTAATTCGTCGACGATCCCTTGCCAACCGTGCTGTACACTAGACAGCGATGTTTCTTGTGTGTCCGTGTGCAAGCAATGCGTTCTGAGCTCACGCTTCAACCTCGGCCGTGTTGCAAATGTCGAGCTTGTCCGCTAGGCGCGAAAGCTCAAGATTCACCCCCTGTCTCCTTCGGCGATGGCAAGGCCATGTCCGAAGGTCGAGACGCTCCTATTGCGGCGACCCTCTCCGAACAGACCACACAGTATAACACTTAGAATTATTCTTTCAAGTATGTCCTCCAACTTCTTTTCTACTCGTCCGGCCCTCTCTTCGGCTGCGCGCTTGTTCCCCTACCTCCCAGTCTTATCCACCAAGCCCTTTTGTGTATCATTGACCAATTCGAGACGGCTGTTTCCTTTCGTTTCGTCTTCTGCATTTAGCTTCCCGCCGTGCTGGAACCTGTCTTGCCCCTCCGGTATCATTTGCCTCCATCTCATTCGTGCTCTCTGAATGTGGCAGGTACGACGCGTAGAATCGATAACAGGAGTCTCGGTCGGCGCCTCTCCATTATGTTGTCGCGCATTGTCTCGTTCTTCGTGTGTCGTGGGTCGCGCTCTCGTCTTTCTCGGGGTTCGTAGAATCTCCGTTGTGACGATCTGGGTTCGCTTACATTGATGTTGCATGCTTACGTCATGCTGTTGGTTAAGGCGCGACTGTGATGTGAGGGCTCTTCTTCCATCTGCGACCGGTTTTCAGAGCCCAGCTATCCAGGTTTACCGGCTAAGAGACCTTCCGCAGCGCGGCTAGACGCTAAACTGGCATCAGAAGCTTCGGTGTCTACCCTCCGAGTCAGCTTGCCTCTCCTAACAAGGGTGGAGGGGTATACCTCGATGGCACATATCGCGCATCCACCACCGCAAGCGCCCTTCCACAGGTCAATCCTCTCTGTCAAGGCTTTCCTAGCCTTCGGCCGATCGATCAGCGTCCTGCACGCTCCCGCGCAGCGACACCAGCCCGCGCTTTGCCTGAGGATAGTTTAGCATCCGCCTTATTTCGATGAGAAAATCTCTGCCTCTACGCGTCATGATGGTTTTTGGCGCTATGGAAGCTTTCATGCAAAGGACAGTGCCTCAAGAAGGAAACTTCCTGTAGAGTTGTAAGCAGTCGAACCCTTGAGAGCAGAAACGGGACAACGAAGTCATGCGCCAGCGCGAACCCTGCACTGTTACCAGTCTTGAGCCGCAACAGCCCATCCGCTTGCCCTTACATCAAACTCACCCTATGGCAGAGGTATCACGATATGGAGAGTGGACCATATGTCTTTGCATATTGCTACCGTCCATGTTAGCTTGGTGGTATGGGGGATGGTTGCTTTGTTTATTGCGGCTGCAGGCACATCGTCCAGGGCTGAGTGGTCGCACTGGTAAGCGATTGCCGTTCATAAGACGGCGCAAAGAGTTGGTTGATAGTACGTTGAGCCTGTACTCGTTGTACCTTCGCTACTCCCGTAACAATGATAACTGGGGATGTACTTACAGGTCCAGAAGGAGAGCTTCGTGAGAGCTGCGAAAGGGTTTAGCTAGTAGGAAGTTCCAGTCGATCGGCGAAAGTAATGCTGTGGAAAAGGTTGCGTAGAGAGCTGCCTCCTGGTGTTGCCAGTCTGGGCTCGTACATAATCGGCGAGTACAGCAGAGCAAGCAATCGCCCGAGGGCTCGTTGCCGAGAGATCCGCAAGCAAAATAGCCCGCTCGCTCGACTAGAGATCAATATCCTATCAGATAAATGTCAGCCCAGAACATTGTGATCGTGGAAGATATACTCAATGTCGTGTCTGCATGTACACAATTCGTGAAAGACCAGAGAAGGGGGCGCTTGATTGTTCGAGCTGGCTGTGCGGGGTGTCACATATGTCTAGATGCCTTGTCTGAGCCCTGACTTCTTAGGGAGCGAGTGATGGGTCCGTGGTATAGGTTCAGTGCCGAAGAGATGCGAAGGTATGAGATTTGAATGCCGAAAGCGAGGCTAGGGCGGAAACACGAACCGCTAGGCGTCAGGGTGGATGTTGCAACGCGCCTCAGTGGTAATGCAAGGTTTGTGGTTGAGTGCTTTAGGAACAGGCTTGACTTGCAAATTGTCGGTAAAATGATGAACAGCGCACGGCACGGCTGATGTTTCCTGATGTTCAGTCGGCGCAACAGTGAGCAGCTCATTCAGCAAGCTTTACCCCAGACCAACCCACAGCTCTTCAATCTTTAGATCTTGCCATGGTTGCATGCGGTACACCACGGCACTTTCTCGACCAAGGGTAAAAGCGGAAGATAGCAAGCTTCACTTGCACATAATAAAGCATGTTCCTATGGAACTCGAATTAGCAGGAGTTCGATTGCGGGAGCAAGAACGGGCTCTATGCCCTGCACAACCACAACCTAGCAGAGCCGTAGCAGCAACACGGACTGTTCGCCATAGCCGAGGCATCGGGCGCGGAAGGCGGCCAAAAGACCAAGGACGTCAAGTTTACGTTGTGGTGGCAGCGGCGCATGCGCTTTCCCGATGGAGCATCTGCTGTGAAGATAAGCTGGGTGGGGGGGGAGTGATTTGAAACGCACCTAGATAATTAACCAGCCATTGTAGTCATCTATATTGTTCCATCGTCTTTCGAGCCAGGAAAGGCTGAGCGAGCGCTTAGTAAGGGTGGAACACCATGGTGGCTACCTTCGTAAATCGATATTTCATGCCGAAGTGTTGGTACTGTAAGTACGAATCGTCGTCTAGTTATCCAGGCCAGTAAGAGGCAAACAAGATCTGTAGGCGCATAATTTAAGCGATCGTGATGAGGTTCGGGACAATCTCCAGCAACATTTGCATGGAGCGTACAAGCAAGTCTGCATGGCTGGTCAACAATGTTCCAAATCGATGGAGTACTAACCAAGGTTCTTATTCACAGAGGGCTGATATAGATGGGGCTCTGTGTGTGCAGATCGAGGACTCTAGAAGTCCATGCGCCCATGTATCGGCTGCTCTAGAAGAAAGGTTAGCCGGGATTTTCGAGATCGGTAAAACAATCAAACCGTCGATGTTTAACGTCATGACTGTGGTCGAAGAGCGCTGCAGAATGCGCAGCCAACAAATCTAGAGCGGAAGTCACCAGGACGTCGTCGCTCGGTACAGCCGGTACCGGAGCATCTTTTCCACATTTCTGTTCAACCAAACAAAAAAGAACGGCAGGCACAATCACCGAAGCAAAATGGCGAGACCCAATACTTGCTGTGCTGCAATTCCATGCGAAAAAAGTAGTATGGACTGCAGCGGCGTGCAACCGGGGGACGCGGTTCGGGAGCGCTGCCGTATTTATACCCGCTGGCCTGCAGGTGCGCTTTGTGGTAATGGAAAGTCATCAATGAAACGATCAGCACAGCCGACTCCGCTATCACTACTCGTTGCCGTCAGCTATGTCGCGTAATCAACTCCACAGCAAGTGAGATTATGATGCAGCTTAGGCGAAAGCAGAAAATAGTGCGCGTGCCTACTTGGTGCGATTATGATTTCCATGTGTTTACTACTGAGAGGAAAGCGTATGACCCGCTTCCTGTGTCATCACGATACATGACATGCAGCCAACTGCTTAGCACACTTGCTGATGGTAAACGTTTGCAGGCAATGCAGATTCTTGATAGCCGTGCAAGTGTACAATGCACTCGATAGCTCTACAGCAGAAGGAGGATTACGCCATCGATATACGAGGGAACAGAGGTAGCCGGCAGTCACAGCCGCTTTAGACTGCTGGCAACAAGCAAAGCATGTTGACCTTTTTCAATGCACCCTGTGGTCTAATGTATGATGGGTAAGCAGAGTACAAGGCGTAAGTGCATTTGTTAGCGCCTGCACCACGCCTTCATCATGCTATACTATGGCTGGTACCAGGAGGAAGCACAATTCTTGTTACGTATGTCAGCCATGGACTACCCTCTTACTTTCTTGTAAGCAGATTGAGCGTGGCTGTGACCGTGATCGACGACCCTAGCCTGTGCATATCTAATCGATCACCTCCGTGGTTGTCTGGTATAGGGTTTTCTTTTAGTGTAGAGATCCTTCGCAGGAGATTGCTCCATTAAATGCTTTCGCCTTATCAAGTTCACCTTCTCGCCATCTAACTGAGCAATTCTCGTTTTGTTCACTAGCGTCACCACTTCATTACTCTTGCTTGGCCATGACACTGTAATGATAAGCGAAGGCACGATACAGCCTACTGGCTTCTATGCGCAAACTCACACCGAAGTATTTGGATCTCTTGCAAGATACAAATGTGCCGACACATGTGTTTCTCCTCAAACTAGGTGTAATGCTCAGGGTGGCGTGAGTGAGAGCAACCGTATTCTAGCTATAGAATGTGTCATGCAATGAGCTTATAAATATGCATGCCAGAAGATCGCCACCTTAGATTTAGCAACGTTTTAAGTGTACATTATCTGATTCTATTTAAGACTGACGAATTTCTCAACCAATATGTTGGATAGAATGTAGATCCCGAGAGCATCACGACGCAGACCCCAAAGAGCTGGCACACGCTCACACCTGCCCTCCGTATTTTGCATCACAAATGTCTTTCTTCGCACATTACCGACCCAGTATATGAAAGTTCCGTCTGAACGTGGCTAGCAGGCAGTTCCACCCACCCTCGATATCCCGCAGCAAGGCATGAACAAGCGCACGCAATAGATGACTGATAGATAGGGCGTCATGTCGAGAGAACACAGAAGGTTATTTGGAGCTATACTGTGCCTTGTAGGCATCACCTGCTCAGCATTCAGTGACACGACACAATCAGCGGCCTTGTGCATCTACACTCGCGTAAGCATAGTACTACAGCCATTGAATTGGTTGACGTTCCACTCCTCAGATACATTGACATTGTTCGAGAAGGTGTGCCACTGCATCGTTCAGCTTATCAGCTTACAACAAGCGAGATCATACAGTCGTTGGGCAGATCAGATCCGGCCGAACGGGCAGCACGAATCACTCACTGTGGGCCACGCGCTCAGACTGCCATAGGAGTCCAAAGCTCGCGGTTTGTAAAGCATGGAATTGCTTATGATGAGAACATCTCGCGACGAGCGGCTGGCAGTACACTATGGAGCATGTGCCCGCTTCCGTTATTAAGGTCGTTGGCCAACTATCCAAAATGCAAGCAGGTTATCTCGTTTACCCACCCAGATGCCACCTAGGAAGTACCGCAGCGAGGCAGCACGCAAGAAAGCCCGAAAAGATCAGAATCGCGAGGCTCAGAGACGCCTTCGGGCAAAACAGAGGTAAGACACCTACAAGCGCCATCGTCCGATTGCTGGTCATGTCCTTACCCAAGCAGGAAAAAAGCGACGGCTAGGTAGGCATTGCGATGTGCGCATTAGCTGTGCGTCAAGATCGTTCTATGTGCTGACAGACCGCTTCGCAGGACATTGTCTGTTACCCCCCAGCTGGAAGACGACGGAAGCTGGATAGCGGCTACCAACCCAAGAGAAAATGCACAGGTACTGCTCGAGCGTATCAGAAAGGACATTCACAGCCTTGTACAGCTCTCGCAGGAGGAGTCGAGTGTCGAGTTCGAGAGCTATCTGGCTCAGCAGTGGAACGAAGTCCAGAGTTTGGTCTACTGGCGCCGGTATCCGCCATCCCGACCGAGGGACGCGGTGCAAGTGGATGTGAGAAGAACCGCCGCTTGTTCTCCTATCGTGCGGATTACAGATCAGGACGGCGACAGAAATGAGGAGCTAGCACCGTCTAGAGCATTACAATTAATGCGCCAAATGCTATATGGATTGTAACTAGGGCTGGGGTGCCAGTTATGACCCCTTGGTCAGCTCATTTCGAGTCCTACATGGAAACATACGGCACAAGTAGGCGCCACAATATACTATTCCCATAAGATACGATATGGCCCATTCTTGTTGCCTTCTTATCAATTTAAAGTCTCCATATTTCCTAAGCATAATGTGTGGAAGAGCTACATTAATAATTTTTTTATCCCAAATGCAAGGTCTTGGGGATTCGGGATGTTGTCCTAGTCAGTATTAGATAGCATGCCATAGCCCGAGGTCCACAACTAACGTTATTTCTATTAAATATATTTCCTATAGTCTTCTATTACATCACTGCCCTTCCTGTGTGCCAACGACTGTCGGTTATTTGTTGCCGTGTCTTCGAAGTGCTTTGTTCGCATGCATGGCTGGACGACGTGTTCCATTTTTTCAAACATCTCAGCTCCGACCATGGCCATCTCACGCCTCTGCTTGCGGAAGTAAACTCTCGTTGCACAAAACACGCAAAGCGTTTCACATCACGTAGCGTGCTGCAAGCCCCAACACTGACTCGGACGACACCGAACGGTCTGTGCGTCGTATCTGAGTCTTGACCACAGCGATATCCTGCATCGAACGCACTCCGAACGTCGTCTGCATGCAGACCAAACGCCTATGCCATTCCGCCTGGGTTGCAAAGGTCTCCCGAACGCAGATGAATCCCATTCTGGAGCGCCAGATCGCCTACGCGTGAACTGCCATGGTAAACGCCTGACGAGTCCACTAT